>JASAOG010000092.1:2702500-2830000 GCA_030265305.1 Biomphalaria pfeifferi
CTGGTAAAATGTAAAAGCACACATGGTCACATGACACCCTCGTTAACCGTAGGCCACAGAAACAGATGACCTTTACATCATCTGCCCCATAGACCACAAGAACTACTTTATTAACCTGGAACTAACAAGTTTAATGACTATTTATGTAAAAATGCTACATGGCAGCACACAAACACCTGTCCGCTTCTACTCCCAGCAGTAAGTGTCCAACCTTGCCGGACAGGAAACAAAAGACCCCCTATATAACACACACACACAACACAAGAAAAACTAAAACATTAAATTCACATTACTAAAGACTGTTCCCATTCATAAGCTGGGAATACATACACAAAGGGATGTTCCCATTCATAACCTGGGAATACATACACAAAGGGATGTTCCCATTCATAACCTGGGAATACATACACAAAGGGATGTTCCCATTCATATCCTGGGAATACATACACAAAGGGATGTTCCCATTCATAACCTGGGAATACATACACAAAGGGATGTAACTCTTTCATATCCAAATTACAACAAATAAACAATAAATTTAATCTCTTCATACATACCGGTAACAAATGTAATATCAAATGTAGGACGTAGTTATCTTCTCTTTTTTAAAAAACATTCCTAATTTCTAAGACTAAATATCCCATTCCTTTATCTACATATTATTATAATGCCGTAAGTAGGACTATTGTCTTAAATTGTTATCTTCCTCTATTGACCAGATCGTAGAGATGAGAGAGTGGTTCAAAGCTTGGAGGGACCAGAACTCTTCGGTTAGAGATTACAGGCCCTACTTCAAGGCACTTCTGTGTTACCTGGAAGGGGCCTGGACCACAAACACTAAAGAGTTAGAGGAACCTTTCTTTAGTGACCGCCACTCACTGGACGCTACCAGTTGGTTTGACCTGCAGGTTAGTTAATTGTTTCCGCTTTATGTAAACTATGTCTTAAAAGACAAATGATATTACAGTGTGCTCATCAAGAGCACTATAGAAATTTATTTTGTTTTGATTATTAACAATGTGTGTATCCATGTTCCCATCTTGCACTGAAAAATTCTTAAAGAAATGTAAAGTTCTGTTCTGTATCACACTAATCAATGTAAACGTTGTCTTGTGCTATTATTTTTAATTCTATGTCTCTGTCACATTGTGAGAAAGGGGAATAAAAATGAGATCTTTAAAACTATTTTATAACTTTGAGTCTTTAATATTTGAAGTATACCTTTATATCTAGAACCTTTTTGTTCGTAATACTATAATTTTCTTATAATATGATATGTCTCGCGGGGTATGCTAATTTTGTTAAAATTTCTTTAAAATATCACTAGATTTTAAGGCTTATTCACAGTTTAGCCAAGATTGTAATTTGACTGTTTAGTTATGTCCCTTTAAAGTTTTTTTTAATCAAATGAAGTTAAACATTTTTATGTACATTAAGTAAAAGTAATTCATCATTTTTTTGTATTAAAGTGTTAATTAACACTTCGCTTCCATAAAAATACACACAAAGAAAATATATTTCCAAAACGACTGTTATATCGCGTCGATTATGTTTAAATAGACTACTTCAAGCATTTTAATTCACTACTTTCTCTCTTAAAAACTTGGTCCCTGGTGGCTGCTGTTCACTTATTTTCAATATATGTATGTATCGAATTTGTTTCGGCACCTAGCTTCAACTCTATGTTTACGTTCACAACTTAATTGCTCATACCCACTGAAGCTTCTATATGTAATGTATTTATGTTGTCCACTTGTCATTATGAGAGATATACAATTAGATAGAGCCATCGTTTGTCTAATACGTGCCTAACGGCTGTCTGCGTTGGCTCTATTGACGTTGTTGGTGAACGGATGCTGTGAGGTGGGGGAGGGATAGCTAGGGCTTGTGACCTTTGACCACTGGGGTGGTAATTTGCATAAGGGCGAAATGACTCTAGATCAGAAGAATGTTTTTTTTTTGGACATTCCGATGGTTTAAAGCAGAGATGCCCAACATAAATCGACATGCGGGCCATTTTAATCTCCGACACTGGTGTCGCGGGCCACATTAAGGAAAGGTACAAAAACGAAATGAAATTGACTTGAAACTATTTGATTAGAAACCCGTGGATCTAGCACTTACATTCATCAATGGGATATTAGTATCTTTTTTTTCAAGCGTCAGAAGTCGGCTTCATTTCTCTACTAACGTAGGTAAAGAGATATTTTTCAACCTTTTCTTTGGGGGGGGGGGGGGGGGGCGGGGGGTTTAGCGGATTTTCTACACTTTGTGCTGACATTTTGGCATACCGTATGGAACCACGTCGCGGCCGGATATGGTCTAGAGATTAGGTTCGCTTAGTGCGTTATTGCTAGGCGGTGGTGTCGAATACAGAGTCACTGGTTCGAGCCTTGGTCGGCGCAGTCCCTTATTTTCGTAGCATTTAATTCACTACTTTCTCTCTTAAAAACTAGGTCCCTTGTGGCTGCTGTTCACTTATGTTTAATATATGTATGTATCACATTTGTTTCAGCACCTAGCTTCAACTCTATGTTTACGTTCAATACTTTTAAACTTAAATATCTGTCTGATCTTAATAAAGCTGTATGGAAAGATTGGTTCTGGAACTTACGACGGCGCAAGCTATAGAGAGTTGTAGTGATCCTACCCCGAATGGGGATTTTGATACATGGAAGGAAAAACTTGAAACTATAAATAACTAGCTTTTTGGTGTATCCGGTGTTGAAAAGTGTTGTTTTTTTTTAAAAGGTATTTTATATTTGCGCATTTTCGCTCTGCAGAATTTTATTTTTGTTTAGTTGGCAATAGTAGAGTTCAATTTAGCGTCCTTGGCATTGTTTAGATTACAGTAAAAATCTTCAATGTGTATAAGTGTAGTCTACATCAGTGATGCCCAAAATACGGCCCGCGGGCCACACCCGGCCAGCGACCTTATTCCACTCGGCCCGCCGTCGGTTATAAAATGTAAAAAATCCCCTCTATAGAAAAAAAATGTTTTTAAACATGTCATTCTACTTTTAGGGTTAATGGCTTGGTACCAATAAGCCGAAATATTTGTTTTATAAAGAAAGACTGGCTTATTTTTAAAGAACAATACATTCAACAGCTTTATGAAACCAAACTCCGACTGTATACCTCATCTATGAGGCTAGATATTTAAAAGTTTTAGATAAACTTTTCTTGAATTAATGCAAGTACTAGATTCGCTGGTTTCTAATAAAATGATTTATTGTCTTTTTCTTTTTTACCATTTTGTTGGTGTGGCCCAGGACACGAGTGTCGAAAATTAAAATGGCCCGTCGGCCGAATAAGGTTGAGCATCACTGGTCTACACTGATTCTTTCATCTCTTATGTATTCTTACTCTACATTAATATGAGTATTCCCCTACCAGGAAAGGGTCCGATACTCTGCCTACACTGGCAGGAAAAGTCTGGATGAGAATTTCGCTTATCTCCCCACGGCTATAATCAACATCACCGACAGCGGGGTGCCTGTGTACGCCCAGTGGAACTACAGGATGCTGTGCCACCCTCTGTCCAAAGACCTTCCAACGTCGTACCTCAAACCTGTCGACGACCTCAGTGTGCGCCTTCCAAGAGGTCAGACCTTGGAGCAGTATTTGGTAAGCAAGGAGCAATTAGTGCTGTCTTTTTAATAATCATCATCTCTTTTGAAGTAACCTCTGTATGATATAAGATAAGAAGATAATAATAATATTAGATACAGTAATTTTTATGTTGCCTTAGTCTCTTTTCATTGATTAGAAGAAGTGGGGTTTAGTCAAAGAGAAGGCAAGGGCGTTAGGTTATTGGGGTTTGGGGTTTGGGCACTTCGGCACAATTTAGGCCACGTCATGCCTCAGTTTGTTATTGTTGTCGATACGTAATGGGGGATTTTCATTTGTCTGCTTTTTTTAAAAATTTCAATTTTTTAACTCTATGATATATTAACTCTTTCTCTCCTAACTGACGATACCAGCGTTGGTTCCACCAGAATATGGTAAATAATTACGGAGAGAAAGAGTTAAAAACTAAATGATGACAAAGAAATAGAACAAATTACTTAGTAATAAAAGCGCGGATGTTTACTAGTAAAAATGAGCTATTATTCATAAAATACTCAACCATAATTTACAATTACAAAAACAAAACCTAATAAAATACTCAGGAAGACACAGTAATAGAAGATACAATCATATTCATTAAGCTAGGACGAGTTAATCAAAAGTCTCCTTTCTCCTTAGTGATATTAGGGCATTGAATGGGTTGCCTGAATCAGCCAGGGATACCAACTACGAAGCAGAGTTTAAGTCATTGACAAACAGCAATAACTAGATCAACACATGAAATGCGTAAGACGTAGGCTAATGCAAAGGCTAACACTACGGGTTACCGTAAGTCAAAGTGATCCACTCACTGGCTGAGATTAAAAAGGTTGAAAATATCATTTCTACTCTATTAAAAAAAATCTGTAATTTTATAAGATGATAAAATAAGATACGATAAGTGTCTACTTTGCTTAAAATTGCGTTTACATGCCATTACCTTCTTTAAATACATTGCTTTTCAATGCTTAGATTCCGTAGATTCTATGTAAAAATCCCCTGACTCCTGTTATATTCTAATAAGCTAGAGTTTGAAGGCTCTTAAATTTGCAATACTCACTTTTATATGCTCTTATTAAAACATACTTTAACATTTATTTATATAAAAGAAAATTGATCAAAGTCAAAGTGATCCACAGGGTAAGATTAAAAAGGTTGAAAATGTCATTTCTGCTCCTTTAAAGTCAAGTCTGTAATTTTTAAATGTATTTATATAAAAGAAAATTCATAATTATCTTACGATGTATTTATAGACTACAAGAGGTGCCAGATTTTCCGTTGTCGGACCAAAAGACAAGCCCAACTGGCAATATCTAGACGACATGATGGGTGAGGTGCCAGGAAAGGACAACTATAGTGCTAACATTACTGATTCCTCCTTCGGCATGAAGCTCTTACACCCGGCTCCAGGAAACGACAGCAGATTTAACGTCGGCTACTACCACCGTCGCTACAGGGTCGAGAAAGCAGACGCCATGGGGCTTTCTTACGGGAGACGAGGCTACAGCGATCCAAGCATCTTCATGGCCGAAACGACGCAAGAAAAGATCGCGGAATTCTATATTAAACAGTGTAGCGCGACAAAAGTGTGCTACGAGTCTAAGAAGAGAATGTCGTATGCCATCCCGCTGGAGATCATTTATTTAACTCCCTTGAGTACTTGGAACCCGTATGACATCCCGTTCTATTCTAATAAAGACAAGAATATTGTTCTCAGCAATGGCAAACGAAACGGTGGTCGCAATATCAACAACGCTTTCAATGGTTCTCTCTACAACCAATTCTACAGAACACCAATACAATTTTTCTCAGGTGGCGAAGTTGGTTCCGCAGCAGCGGACACAGTAAAAGGTTCTGTTGGGGTTCTGGATAAGAACAACACCGTCAGGAGCATGTCGGCTTCAGGCGTGAGAATCTTTATGCCGAATATTCCCGGAGTAGGAGTTCTGAGGACCAGATATCCTATAACCCCGGTTCATGCTGAGGGTAGCTCCGTCTGGAAAGAGTTAAACGCTCTTAAAGATATTGTTTTAAAGCTTGCTTCTTACGAGAGGCTCTTAACGGAAAAGATTCCTAGAACGCCAGAGGTGAAACCGATAGCCTCCTCACCTACTCCTCAGAGGACTTCCCCAAAACCATTGACGTCCACGTCGACAGCACTTCCAAAAACATCTACCACTTTGACTCCCAAATATCCCATCCAGCAGCACCTGACACTGATGACCACTACCATCTTCCAGAACCCTCCAGGCGAACACTATCACACGATAGAGATGACCAAGGACGAGCAGGAACGTCTTCAGAAGGGCGAGGTCGTCGACTTCATCACCAGCCAAGACAACGCCCACTCCCACGCGGTCAAGGTTCAGTTCTACAACGGCAGGTATCACGTGACTAAATGTGACTCCAAGGCGATTCCTTGTTGGGATGGACACACTTCGTGTCTAATGAAAGAGGGGGAGCGTGGCTGTCCTGTAGACAATGGACAACCATAGATTGGTCAATACCATAGATTGGTCACTTGGCTATCCTAGACTGATCATTTGACTAACCCTACACTGGTTACTTGACTACCATAGAATGCTGACTATGGTTTGTTTTTATGAACATATTTATTTATACTCCACATGTTCAATTTCATCTTGCAGTGGACTTGTGTTCATATCTTTAAAAAAATGTGTTCCTGAAATTTGACATGACACAGTAACTTGTTATGTTTTTAATTTGTGTTATAATTTCAATCGTTTATTTCTTGTTATACATAAAGGTACATGATGCTATTTACATAGTCGTTTAAATTATATATTTCAATCTCATCCACATGGGGCGTGGTGGCCTAGTTATAAGTCGCTTGTCTTCCGAATCGAAGGGTTCCGGGTTTAAATCTAGGATTTTTCAATTTGTGATTTTAAGGGCGCCCTTGAGTCCACCCAGCTATCATGGGTACCTGACATTAGTTGGGGAAAGTAAAGCGGCTGGTCACATGACAGCCTCGTTAATCGAAGGCCATAGAAATAGATAACCTTTACATCATCTATTCTATACATCATAAGGCCTGAAAGGAAAATTTTACTTTTTTTAATTGTCATTCATTTGGTTATTTATTTGTATGGTTGTTATATTGTCATTCAAAATGCCGTTAATATTGCCATTCTTCAACATTTATATTGCTATTCATTATGTTATTCATATTGCTTTTCATAGTGTTATTGATTTACTAAATACTTCTGATCAAAAATGTAATTAAAACCTCTCAACGTATATTAATTTAAAAAAAAAACTGCAGTGCTTACTTATCTGCTCTGTTAATTGAAAAAAGAAGGTTCACAAGTTAATTTTTTAACCCGATAATAATTATCCATTTCGTTTACTATGTACATGTCTAATACTTTTTTTCCTCGTTGCGTGATAAACATATTTATATTATATTTATGCAATAAAACTACCATATTTTTATGTACTCTATGTAATTAAGACTACTTCTAGTGAGGTAACAATGTATTGTTTACATAATTGTGTATGCGAGTGTGTGTATTTGGTATTTAGGTAAATGAAACAAATAAAACAAAAGTTAGTCAGTTTAGAGTTTCTCGTTCGTTAACTCTACATGTACTAACATTATTTATATTGTACTAGCCGGATATTACCCGCGGCCTATGGGCCTTAATTTGTGTATTACTAATCTAGTGCATCGGTTTTAGATCTATGACAAACTTAGCTAATGTTCTTTTCAGGTAGTTTGCCCCCCCCCCCCCCCCCCCCCCAATGTTGTGGAAGGGACATTAAGCATACACTACGGTCTCAGACATGATCTAAGGCACATTTGTGCCATTATATGAATATCTCATTGATTTAATTATTTTGTAAAAGGTCAATCTCTTATTCAATTCCTCAAGAAAAAAAAAACATTTCTGTAAAAAAAAAATTCCTTTAGTTAAGTGTTCTATGGCAGTTTCTGATATTTGTACTTCACGCGATGATATGAAAAACTACTTATTAATAGTTGTTTTAATTTATGTCCAACGTATATGTATACTAAATATATTTTTTCTCTTTTAAAAAAAGTAAATATATTTTGAGTGTAAATGTAGTAGTTAGTATGACAGAACTTACTTAACTTAGCAATACAAATATAAAAAATATTTTTTTTCTACAAAAATCTAAAACCGTTTGCATAAATGTGTTATTTACGGGGTGTCAACACTCTGATGCAACTAATAAGGCTCCCGTGTTTGTATCTATATTGATATTGTTACAGTAGTTACGCTGAGGTGGTCAATTGTAGTCAAACTGAACTTCCATTTGATTGGACCAATAAACATTATCTCTCACCTTATCGGTAAACCGACACCCACTGTTTCCATGACATCAGACTATCAAGAGTCACTTGCGCGATGAATAAGAAATGAATATGGATATTGTCGACGTGAAAATGTTACAATATCAACCAACATAGCAAGTCTAAGGTAAGTCTTAGTTATCAAACGTTTTTATTTACTATCGAGAGGCTAGCTGACTAGCTAAGATAAAAATCAGCGCATAAGCGCATAAGTTGTCTTTCGTTGGAATAAAGGTGAGCTGTTTCCTTCATAAGAAGTGTTTAAACAAGGACCTGTGCGGACCACCCGCAGGCTAATCTTCTTTCTGAAAAAAAACAACAAAATCTGATGTGAGAAAAAATAAAAGAGTTTACAAGAAATACATTAAAACAGACATTAAAAAAAGGATAATACCTTCATTATACAACTTTTAAACATGGTTACAAAGAGAGTTTGTGTGAAAACACAAACTCAAAATTGGCCCTCCAGGTGGTCCAAGCAGTTAAAAAGGCAGGTTTCAATATTTTCAGAAAGAATATCAGAATGAAATTCTATTACATGCAAATGACAGAAAAGAATGGAGAAAGAGTAATAAGATCTTGTGTGGTGCCCCAACAGTCCATCAGACCAAGGGATAGGTGAAAGTGAATGTGAAAGTTAGATGTGAACGTGGCCTAACTGGTGTCTTATAATAAGTATCTAATTGATATAATTGTTTTGGAAAGGGTCAATCTCTTATTTAAAGCGTCAAGAAAAAAAAATCCTTTGTTTTGATATTCATAGTGTATACCGACATGCTGCAATTCACGCGATAATATATAAAAAACTACTTATTAATTGTTGTTTTAAATTATGTCCAACTTATATACATACTATATAGATTTTTTCTCTTTAAAAAAAAACAAAACATTTTCTGTGTGTATAAATGTATATGCAACCTTACACATCTACACCAAGCTGGATTAAACTTTCAACAAACATTCTTATCAGAAAAAGACAAAAAGAGCATTAGAGCATGGAATGGGTTGCCTGAGCTAGCCAGGAAAACCAGTGACTTGGCAGAATTTGAGTCATTGGTTAATATACATGACTAAATGCATGACGCGTAGGACGTAATCATCTTCTTTTTTGAAGTAACGTCTGTATTATATAAGATAAGATAAGAAGATTATATAAGGTCATCCGTTTCTGTGTCAGTACATCGACCAACCACCTTTACTTTTTCCCAACTAATGTCAGGTACCCATTAAGGACTCAAATGACCCTAAAGATCAGGATTCGAACCCTCGATCACCGGTTAAAAAGTTATATGTTTTACCACTCAGCCACGGAGCTTAAGCTGTTGACTATATCAGAGCTATTAATAAGATCAAGATTATAATCTTTGTTTTTAAGTGTTTTGGGTGTAATTTTAGGACGGAAAGGGGGGGGGGAACGTTGAATTATAGAACTAACAAGCCAAATACAAAAAAATTCACTTTACAGAAACAAAGCTTATATTACGTTTAGTTGAATATGTTAATTCGGATCAGTGTAATCAGTGTAATTAAATTTGCAATAGATCTAGACTGGCAATAATAAATCTGTACCATTAGAATTTTTTTTACCAATGGATCTCATTCACCAATCGTAAACAAACAACATGTAGTCACGTGATAATATTGATAAAACACATGAAATAAAAACTGTCAGTGATAGCCTTTGTGTATTAACATTATATCGTAATATGTATAGAAGAGATAGAGAATCACGTGGCTAGATGTTGTTTGTTTACGATTGGTGAATGAGGTCCGTTGTTTTTGTTTAGCACAATTTCATCCTTTTAGCTTTCTCTAAACGCTATGATCATATCCCTTGTCTGGACCAGTTCAAAGTAGGGGGAGAAATAAGGTGGTGATCGCTTTTTTTAAAGCATTTATTAAAAAAAAAAATTGAGTGACCTGAATTCGAACTCGAGGACTAAGGCCTCCTCAAGGCAACACACTAACCACTGTGCCAGGGAGCTGCTGATGAAAATACGTTTTATAATTATGTACACACGTTTTCTTTCTACAAACAATAAAGGGGGGCTATTTCGACTTATAACATTTTATCAGTCAAGTAAAATGATTTTCCCTTGTTCAAAATGGCTAAAAAAGCACCTTGTATGTTGTTACATATCTAGGCATTGTTACCTATTTACTATTGTTTTTTTTTTTACCTGTTGCGGTCGAGAGACGGTTAAAAAGATTCCCGAGGTTGTCTGCCCCTTTTGTGTAATAAGTTTTTTTTATTTATTTTTATTTTATTAGCGGCGGCGAGTCAAGCAACACGGACAGTGTGACCGGTCCTTGACCTATGTGTGTACCTCTGGTTAAAAAGGGAGGGTTCTAGCTCTGTCTTGTTGATCACTTGCTCTGTTCTCGAGTAGTAGTCTAGAAACTATGATATTTGTCTTGATCTCGACGCGCGGTAGACTATTAAAAGACCGCCCGTGTAACGTTGAGAAAGACAAGACATACGGAGACAGCCGTGAGACAGAATAGCGGAGACATTGCGTGACCCCTGCGTGGTATACCTATTGATAGTGTAAGTTAAGATTTTTTTTTTCCAAGGCCTTGCTTGTATTGGTAGTTATATTTTAAAACTTTGGGGGCTCGTCCGGGATATTTTTCTGAACCTTTTTTTCATCTTACTTGAGTAATTTTGTAAAGGCGAAGTTGACTTTAACAAATTTTTTTTTTTCAAAGAGTCGGAAGTAAAAAAAAAAAATCAAAAAAAATCAAGAGTATTGACCAAACTCTCTTAAGGTCTTTTGTTGTACTAATTTTGTACTGTATATTTACATTGTATACATTTTTTTTTGCTTGTAATAGTTGTTAGCTAGCCATGGATATTCAGGTTTTTCTTGCAAATCCCTCTGTGGAAGAGCTTGATGCTTTTACTAGGAAGGAACTGGTCCTTGTTTCTAAACATTTAGGATTAAAAATAAAATCAAATGCCCTTAAACAAGAAATCAGACATAACATTGTAATCCATTATGTAGACGAGGAAGTGTTTTCTGAAGACCTTTTAGAAACCCTTAGACCCGATGAGGGTAAATCAGATTTAGAACTTCAGATAAAATTAAAACAAATGGAAATAGAAGCCCAGTTAGCTTTAAAAGAGAAGGAAATTAAACAAAAAGAATTAGAGCTTGCAGCGGCTAGAGAGCAGAAAGAAATAGAAATGAAATTACAAATAGAGTTAAGGAAATTAGAGTTAGCTGCTAATGAAAGACCAGATTCTTCCCCTGCCAGTCATACTGCTGAAGCAACAAAATTTTTGAAAATAATTCCACGCTTTAATGAAGCCACAATTGACAATTATTTTCCACAATTTGAACTTTCTGTGAAAAATTTTAATGTACCTGAAACTTTGTGGCCCACTTTGCTGCAAACAGTTTTGACTGGTAGAGCTGCAGAGGTATTTTGTTCTTTGACCATTGAACAACAAAAAGATTATAATGTTGTTAAGGCCTTAATTCTTAAGGCATATGAACTTGTTCCGCAAGCTTACCGAAAGCAGTTCAGGGATTGTCGCAAATCGGATGGCCAAACCCATGTAGAATTCCTGCGGGAAAAGGAGCGACGCTTTGAAAAATGGCTCACTTCCAAGGAAATCGGCACCGACTTTGCCAAATTCAAGAACCTAATGCTGATGGAAGAGTTCAAGAGTTGTGTGCGGCTGGACGTCCGTACGCATATAGCTGATCGTGGCGAGGAAGATGTGCACAAGGCTGCAGTGTTGGCAGACGATTTTATAATATCCCATCAATTTGGCAAGTATACGACGGATGTCAAGCCAAAACAAGTCAAACAGCCTGAGTCCACTGCTAGCTACTCCATCAAGAACAGCAGTACAAATGACAGAAAACCTACTACAAGTAAAGCTACTTGTTCCTACTGCAAACGAGAAGGCCATAAAGTTGACGATTGCTGGAAATTGAGGAAGAGAAACGAAAAAGCTCCTTCAAAAGTCAGCGCTTGCACAGTACAGTGGTCGTCGAGGTCTACTCCCTCATCATCAAGTCATATCAAGAATACCTCGACACCACCTGTTTCAAATGTATTGACTGTACAAGACTCTCCGAAAATGTCTACACGATGTTCAAATGACTCAACAGCGAGTTCTTCAAATTCATCTTTACGATGTTCCAATGACTCAAACAAGAGTTTTTCAAATACATCAAGCCGATGTTCCAATGCCTCAACCAAGAGTTTACCTAATACATCACATCGATGTTCCAATGACTCTTTCCAGAGTTCCCATAATACATCACCCCGATGTTCCCATGACTCCATCAAGAGTTCCCATAAGACATCACCCCGATGTTCCAATGACTCCAGCGAGAGTTCGACCCAAGTCCAGTCTGCATCAACCAAAATTGATGTTTCCTTAGAGGATTTTAAGCCTTTCATTTCGGAAGGATTCATATCACTACCCGGTGATTCTACAAGTCTACGACCTATCACCATTTTGAGAGACACAGGTGCCTCACAATCGCTACTTTTAGAGGGTATCTTGCCCTTGTCAAAATTATCATCGACTGGAAAGAGCATCCTGTTACGAGGCGTAGAGCTTGGATGTATAGATGTGCCTCTACATCTAATCGACATAAAGTCAAAAATCATTACTGGACCGGTTGTTGTAGGTGTCCGACCAACATTACCATTGGAAGGCATCTCGTTGCTGTTAGGCAATGACTTAGCAGGTGGAAAGGTGATAGCCGAACCCATCGTCACTCAAACACCCGACTTATCTGCCACACCCGAGGAAAACCTAGAGTTATATCCAGCGTGTGCAGTAACAAGGGCAATGAGGTTGAAAGCATCTCAAGAAGAGAACGTTATCAAAGCCAACAGTAACCACGATGATGTGGACTTGAGCACCACATTCTTTGCTTCTCTTGAAGAAGAACCAACACCAAATTCTGAAAAGCCGGCATCAACTCGAAAACAGTTGATTGAGGACCAAAAGAAGGATCCAGAGCTCGCCAAACTCCGAGAAACCGCAATGACATCACAAGAGGCAGAGCTAGCATCAACGTGCTACTACATCCAAGATGATATGCTCTTCAGGAAATGGAAACCTCCAGACGCATCCAAAGAAGAAGAATGGAGAATATGCCATCAAATCGTGTTACCAGAAAGATACCGAGCGTACATCATGAATCTGGCTCATGACACACCAATGTCAGGTCATCTCGGCATCCACAAGACATACCACAAGATTATGTCACACTTCTTCTGGCCACGTTTGAAGAAAGATGTCATCCAGTACTGCCGATCCTGTCATGCCTGTCAGATGGTTGGCAAGCCAAATCAAAAGATCCCTGTTGCTCCTCTGAAGCCGATTCCAGCCTTTGAAGAACCTTTCAGCAGAGTACTTATTGACTGTGTTGGTCCTCTCCCAAGGACAAAAGCTGGCAACCAATGCCTGTTGACCATTATGTGTGCTTCAACTCGTTTTCCTGAGGCTATTCCTCTAAGGAACATAAAAGCATCAAACATTGTGAAGGCCTTAATCAAGTTCTTTACTCTATTTGGTCTACCAAAGTCCATCCAATCGGACCAAGGAACGAATTTCACGGCCAATCTTTTCAAGCAAGTCATGACTCAGTTGGGCATCAAACACTGCATGTCGAGTGCGTATCATGCCGAGTCGCAAGGCGCTCTTGAGCGATTCCATCAGACTCTCAAGAACATGATCCGAACCTATTGCTTTGAGCACGAAAAAGACTGGGACGAAGGAATCCACATGCTGCTGTTTGCAACCCGTGAATCCGTCCAGGAATCATTGGGATTCAGCCCTTTTGACTTAGTCTTTGGCCATTCGGTGCGCGGTCCCTTGAAATGTATAAAAGAGACTTTGTTGTCACCAACAGCCACTGGAGGACTTTTAGACTATGTAATTAAGTTTAAAACTAGACTTTATGATGCTTGTATTCTGGCCAAAAATAATTTACAAAACACCCAATCCAGCATGAAACGCTGGTATGATAGAAAGGCCCGTGTTAGAGAATTTTCTCCCGGGGATAAGGTGCTTGTATTTTTGCCCATACCAGGTCAACCCTTGCAAGCCAGATATTTTGGTCCCTATGAAATTGAGACCAAAATTAGTGACCTCAATTACACAATCAAAACTCCTGACCGTAGGAAAAAGACTCAGCTATGTCACATAAACATGCTGAAGCCTTATGTATCTCGGCCAGATCACTCAGATAAGAGTAATTGTGTTTTAAATACAGTCAAAAGTTGTTCAAATAGCCATGTTTCTCGTATTGATGATGATATTGTAAAGGAGAAATTTGGACAATACAAAATACCTAATTCTTTTGTATTACAAAATTTGGATGTAAAACTGTCTCATCTGTCTTCGACAGAAAGGCCAGTTACCATGAAACTCATTAATGAATTTAATGACATTTTTTCTGATGTACCAAAACAGACTAATGTTATAATGCATGATGTAGATGTTGGCGAGGCTACTCCAGTCAAGCAGCATCCTTACAGGGTCAACCCTGAAAAACTTGCCATACTTAGGTCAGAAATCAAGTATATGCTTGAAAATGACCTCATTGAACCAAGTTCCAGTAGCTGGAGCTCCCCATGTGTCTTGATACCTAAACAGGACAAGACTTATCGTTTTTGTACAGACTACCGTAAGGTAAATGCTGTAACAAAGACCGATTCGTTTCCTATCCCTAGGATAGACGATCTCATAGATCGTATTGGTGACGCTCAGTACATCACCAAAATAGACCTACTTTCAGGTTATTGGCAGGTTCCCCTGACTGATAGGGCAAAGGAAATCTCCGCCTTTGTCACCCCTGATGGTCTGTACCAATACAAAGTGATGCCATTTGGCATGAAGAATGCTCCTGCCACTTTCCAGAGAATGATAAATGCCCTGCTTGCTGACATGGAGAATTGCCACGCATACTTAGACGATGTAGTAATTTTTAGCCAAGATTTTTCTAGCCATTGTAAACAACTGCGTTGTCTTTTTACAAAACTTTTACATGCAAAAATTACTGTAAACCTGAGTAAGAGTGATTTTTGCCAGGCTTCCATCCAATACTTAGGCCATATGGTAGGACAAGGCCAGGTGAAACCTGTAATGGCCAAAGTAGAAGCTATCCAAGCTTTCCCTATCCCTGCTGATCGGAAACAACTCCGAAGATTTTTGGGAATGTCTGGATATTATAGAAAATTTTGCGAACATTTTTCTGTCATTGCCAGTCCTTTAACAAACCTCCTGAGAAAGAACGTCCGATTTACTTGGACGGATGAATGTCAGAAAGCCTTTAACCAAATTAAGCAGATATTATCTAGCTCCCCCATTTTGATGGCTCCTGACTTCGGAAAACCTTTTAGGTTAGCTATTGACGCCAGTGACACAGGTGTTGGGTCAGTCCTTTACCAAGAAGATAATTTCCAAGTAGAGCACCCTATTTGTTTCTTTTCCAAGAAATTTAATAGACATCAAAGAAATTATTCTACTGTGGAAAAAGAATGTCTTGGGTTGATTCTTTCTATACGACACTTTGATTTTTATATCAGTGGGTCCGGATGGCCACTGGTTGTATTTACTGACCACAATCCCCTTACATTTATCCACAAAATGTCTGGCAAGAACCAACGACTTCTCAGGTGGAGTTTATTTTTACAAGAGTACAACCTAGATCTTAAACACATAAAAGGCAGCGAAAATGTTATCGCCGATGCCTTATCTAGATTGTAAAAAGTATTTTGATATATTTTTTTTTATGATAAATACATTCTGTACTGTAACTCTCATTTTTGTAATTATTCTAAAAAGATTTCCATTTCGTGGAAATGTAAACTTTTTATTTTTAGGAGGGAGGTGTTACGTATCTAGGCATTGTTACCTATTTACTATTGTTTTTTTTTTTACCTGTTGCGGTCGAGAGACGGGTAAAAAGATTCCCGAGGTTGTCTGCCCCTTTTGTGTAATAAGTTTTTTTTATTTATTTTTATTTTATTAGCGGCGGCGAGTCAAGCAACACGGACAGTGTGACCGGTCCTTGACCTATGTGTGTACCTCTGGTTAAAAAGGGAGGGTTCTAGCTCTGTCTTGTTGATCACTTGCTCTGTTCTCGAGTAGTAGTCTAGAAACTATGATATTTGTCTTGATCTCGACGCGCGGTAGACTATTAAAAGACCGCCCGTGTAACGTTGAGAAAGACAAGACATACGGAGACAGCCGTGAGACAGAATAGCGGAGACATTGCGTGACCCCTGCGTGGTATACCTATTGATAGTGTAAGTTAAGATTTTTTTTTTCCAAGGCCTTGCTTGTATTGGTAGTTATATTTTAAAACTCTTGAATAGTAATATTTTTACATGCCATTTTTGTAAAAGGGTTTGGTCAACCCATCAATTCTGTATTGAGAAAATGTTTGTTTTTCTTGCTTGTAACTTTATGTGATTCATTTAAAAGTACTGTTTGATTTATATTTTATTAAACATTAAGTTGATATTTTACCTTCCGATTTCTTGTGTCATATTTTTTTTTGTTATTCATTGTAAGTCTTCGGTTAAATTCAGACTTAAGATAAGTGACACAACTGCTTTTTCTATTGTCACGATCCCCAGGGCAAGCCAATTAAAATTAGAATAGTAGATATAGAATTCAATTCGTAATACGTGACAATGTAAATATCAAACACATTTTTTGATATGGACTTTTTTTTTACAGCTAATTCCGCGCAGTAGCGTGACGGCCGCTGCAGAGTACACTACTTAATTAGTTCTCTCAAATTTTTAAATAAACAGAATTTTTTTTTTTTTGTGTATAGTGCCCCCATCTGGATAAAAGTCGCTTATTTCTGTTCGTTTTGCCTTTAGTTGATCCTCCCGTTACCTTTAGATAAAAAAAAACAACAACACTAAATACTATTGAAAATCTGAAAGATTGCAAAAGTTTTAAGTATCTATAATAGATTGTTCCTGATGTTTTTGTGAAAAACAAAATCAATGCCAATATATGTTTGTTTGCTGTTCTAGCTTATTTTAAATTTAATTTCCGTGCTTAGACGTTTGCAAAAACAAACGCTCAGTCATATGCTTTTCCCGATTTTTAATGTAAATAGCATATACATTTTTAATGAAAGTCTCCTATACTGACGTTAAATTTCATTAACTATTAATTTGTTCCGGATGTTGTTTTATAAAAAAAATAAATTATGTCAAATGATTGTTTGAAATCGCATAATTGACTTAAATTGCACCTATATTCATAGACAATACGTCTCTATAGTTTAATTACGAATATCAAATTGCTCCGTATTGTAAACTTCAAACAAATTTACGTCCAATGTGTTTTTTTTTTTTTTTCAAAACTACCGCAAATATGTTGTTCAGGATTTTAAAATAAGAAAGTAACTTACTAGAAACGATAATTGAAAGTCACTTTTTAGACTTTAATTACATTTTATTTTCTTGCTAAAACATAACAGTTTTTTTTTTTATTGATAAAGAATCTTCCGGATTATTTTTTTAAAAAGAAATCGACCTAAATTACTTTAATTTTCTTACAAATTGTCGCCAAAATTGTTCCGAATTTTATATGAAAAATCTATTAAAGCCAAAAAGTGTTTGAAATCCCTCTTCTACTAAATAAAAAAAATAATCTTCTTCTCAGTTACAAGTACTGGTTCGTTGGTAACTGTGGTGGGACATCAAACCGAAGTACCTCATTCTAGTGTCTGTCTAGGACTCTAGGTCACTATTTCTTTACTGTCACTAAAAACAATGCACAATATTTATTTAAAAGGTATCATACTCTCCAAGCTAAACTAGGTCACTACTGTATCATTACCCTCATCCTATTTTATAATGTCCCATTACAACAAGGGGTCTTTCCAGTGAGCTTTGCACAATCAAGGTCTTCTATTACCAGTCCAGTTTATAGGTTTACAAGTGCGCGTGGACGGGAAAGGATTAGAGATATGTTTACCAAGAGCTAGATGATATTGGAAAACACTATAGAAAATTAGTTTAATTCGTCATCGGCTAAACTTTCGTCTGTTGGAAAGAATTCTGGGAACCAGAAGAAAGAACAGCAACCCGTCCTCCTAAAGTATTAACGGCTAAACTTTCGTCTGTTGGAAAGAATTCTTGGAACCAGAAGAAAGAACAACAACCCGTCCTCCTAAAGTATGTATGCCTAGCTCACTTTGTGTCTCTATCTTGCTTACATTTGTTGATCTGCAGTTTTTTTTATGTTCCAAAATCCCTTCCGGAGAAACTGAATATTAATAAGTAAAATAATACAAAATTCTGTGACATTGTTTCCGTTCTGCTTTTTCAAAAGTCATAAAAAAAAAAAAGGTGCTCGAGTCAGAATTACGACATGGGCGTCTCAAGGATCTTTGATGTAAGGTCGTTATATTGAGTGAAGAGAGACGAACATTGAATCGCTGCCATATCATTTATTATTGCGCGTTTTATCTCCCTTTTTCCTATTCATAAAAATCGATCAAATTGGTTAACTAACTGTATTTTTTTTCATTGCGTCAGACGAAATGTAAAAAGCTATTAGTTTTGTGAGGTCTGCAGGTCCTTCCCATTTAGATAGATCTTAGAAACTAAAAAAAGATGTTGAAATTCTGATATCGTAATATCTTTGACCTTTGAAATTCGAATGCATTAGGTAGCGATATCTTTTCTGAAAGCAAAAAGTTTAAGTTTCAAAATTTACTATGCCAGCACTTTTTTTTTTTCATTTTTCATAAAGTACACCATTTTTTACAGTATTCACTATTAATAGTTAAAAACGGAGAAGACTATATTAATAAGGGATTAGTATTATTTCCGTAAGGAAATTTTGTCTTACAATTTGTGCATTATAACTATTTTTAAAAAAATGTACACTCACACCAGACTCACTCATAATTTACACGTGAAAAGTTTATTTCAGATTGTTTCTATTTAATTTGTTTCTATTTTGTGTGTCCACACAAACTGTCTTGTCTTGCAACCGTGTTTAATGTTGTCTTCCCATCGCTTTCTCTGTCTGCC
Source organism: Biomphalaria pfeifferi (assembly GCA_030265305.1). Classification (NCBI taxonomy): domain Eukaryota; kingdom Metazoa; phylum Mollusca; class Gastropoda; family Planorbidae; genus Biomphalaria; species Biomphalaria pfeifferi. The sequence goes on from JASAOG010000092.1 coordinate 2,721,495, forward strand.
TCTTCTTCTTTATCCTGATACTTTTCCTTGAAGGAATGTCTTGGCGAGCCATGAGGACCTTGTGGTGTATTGGCTGAGATAGGGTTGTGGTTGTTAATAGTTTGTAGTTCATAGCTTCTGATATTTAAAGGTTGTTAATAGTTTGTAGTTCATAGCTTCTGATATTTAAAGCGTGGGAAGCGTGGTCGAGAGGCTTGAACTTGGCTTAGAAAGGGGCTCGAGGTTCGACACCCGACTCGGGCTGAGTTGTGTTAACTAAGCGCCTAAAGGCAGCACGGAAAACCAACTCCTAGATATCCCCTCCCCCCACTGGTCCACAAATGAGATTGGACCAAAAGCGCTCTGAGCATGCTGTAAGCATGAAAGTAGCGCTATATAAAAGCTATAATAATAATAATATTTATGTTGAAAATATTGAATTGAAACTCTGCCTGAGTGGCCCGCTTCGGATTCGGACTGATTTTAAGTTTGTGTTTCATACAAACTGACTTTTAAACGAGTTGATTCAGATGTCCTTGACAACGAATAATCAGACGTACTTTGAACTTGACCCAAGACTGGGAAGTGGGAGAAAAAAAAAGGTGAAAAGAATCCACCCAGACAGACAGAGAACGACAGAGTAGTTTAAACTCAGCTTTGTAAAAATCTATATTTTATTTGTTTTAATTTTGTATTGACGGTGGCATTTGCATTGAATCCAGTGGCTCGTTTATCATACGAGCTGCGCTTTTAGCTGGAGTGATGATGTTCTAATAATAATATATAATAATAATACTAATAATACTAAAAATAATAATAATAATCTTTTATTGTCCGTACGGAAATTTGTCTTACAATTAGTGCATTACACCAAACATAAAACATTATAATTTAGAACTATAACAAACCAAATTGTACATTCACACCAGACTCACTCATAATTTACTTGCGAAAAGTTTATATCAGATTATTCTTATTTAATGATTTGATTGTCAGGGGAACAAAAGAATGTTTGTGTCTGTTTGTCTTTGCTATCGGTGTCTTGTATCTCTTTTGTGATGGTAAAATGGTAAAACATAAACCATACCGTTGCCATTCCTTGTGTCTACAACAAGGTTGTACTAGAATACTAAATCTTTCTTTCCCAAGAGACCCTTAACAAAGTAGAACATTGTATAGTAGAAAAAGACATTGCAATATTAAATATACACAAATACAAGCCAATTAAGAGTGTAATTAAGTCATATGGAAGAGTAATTATACAATGCAGTACCCTGCAACAAGTCAAGACAGTAAGTTGATTCTCCAATAACACACATAGTATGTACCCACATAGTATGTACCAACTGAATCTTATAAGACACAGCTATTAAGTTGATTCTCCAATAAAACTCATAGTATGTACTAACTGAATCTTGTATGACACAGCAGCCATAATTAATGGATGGGTGCGATTGGCTTCCTAACTAGGGTCCCGGGTTCGAATCCTGATGAAGACTGGGATTTCTTATTTCGGGATTTTTAGGGCGCCTCTGAGTCAAATGTGTAATATGACCTGAAAAGTAAAGGCGGTTGGTCGTTTTGCTGGCCACAGGACAATATCGGTAACCGTAGGTCCCAAAAACAGATGACCTTTTTCATCAACTGAAGATAAAGCCTTTCTAATAATAATAGTTTGCAACAAATATCAAACAGTAAAAAAAAATATAATTGATATAAATATATCCTCTCTGGTAAATCTGCAAATCCTATACACGAATCAGTTAAAACAAACATTAATTAGTAGTGATTCATTAATTTTATTTTTTATGTAGAAAAGGGAAGTTATTCCTGCAGTTTTGAAATATATACGGGGATTTTTTTGCGATTATTTCCCTAAGATAAGCTTTTTAAAATACTTTTTTTAATGTAAATATCTCTAACAAAACAAACTAGTAGGGTTTCATAGGGTACGAACCGACCCACAGGGTAGCATACGCTCCCCCCTCTTTTTTTTCCTGAGCCTCGCTCTCTGTCACTTCGAAAGTTACGTGGGGTAACTCTAGTCCGACCTGGAGAAACAAAAGAGTTTTCTTTCCATGACTTTTTCATCGTGGTGTAACGCACAGATGCGCTAAGAAGAGAAGTATATATATATATATATATATATTTATATATATATATATATATATATATATATATAGATAGATAGATAGATAGATAGATAGATAGATAGATAGATGACGTTGAATAGACGTTCAGAATTGTCGCATGAAAATAAGTCCATGAAAAAGAACGGTAGGGACTCCTCATGTCTGATTAACTTCTCATATGGTTAGATAGACCAGTAGAGTAATGCACTATATCAGCTGAAACCAGTGTAGAATATATATATATACTTGCGGTAATAATGCTCTACTACGTCAGGCTTACGTCAGCACTTCGGGAATCACCGTTTTTTTGTTTTTTTAAAAAGTCTATATACCATTATATATTTGTAGGAAAATCCAAAATTAATTGTCATTAGTATACTTATATTATCGATGTATGTTAGCATTAAAGATTTTAAAAAGTAATAGTAAGTTTTGTAAACATATCTATCATATTGTGGATGTAAGTAATTATTTACTATTTATCTTACAAAATGTGTGATAAATTGAACTTCGACCAGGTGGAGTTTATTTATTTGGTACATAAAGTAAGCCGTTTCATTTGTAAGACTTATGTTCTAGATTAACATGTATTTAATGTACTCTATACTACACATAGAAACTAATGAATTTGTTTTGCCTTTTTTTTTTTCACTATTTTATGTCATGCATGGCATGAACAGAATTTACATTTTATTGAAATTGTGAGTCTTTGAGAAAGATAATTGTCCACTTGAACTTTAAGGTCAGGTCTACACATTTCGAGTCCTTTGAAACCACAATAGGAATAAAAAAACAATATCAAAACGTAATGAGACAAGGTATATGCTATTTTTAGATATGATCTATGCTATTTTTAGTGGTGTTGTAAAAAAAACAAAACATAGTCTAGATTTACGGAACAGAGCGTTGTACCAAAATATTTACTGCTTGGTATAAACTTAGACAAACTTAAAAACATAACTTCCGTTACTGATACAATATAATATCTCCCGTATGAGTTGTATTTGCGAAATTTTAATCTATGTAACTATTTTGAAATAGTATAAGTGACCTGGTGACGGATTGTGATTGTTAAGATTTACAATGCATTATAATAATGTTTGAAATTTTAAAAATGGTATTCTTAATATACATAAATTAAAAGAGCCCAAGAACTGTTGTGTTGAATTACAGTTCCTGTGCCTTCTTTACTGTTATATACAGCCAACCCTTCTTCCGTTTCCCCATTCGATATATATGACCGTCAAGATGTTCTGTCGTACCATAGTTCCATGTGAATTTTAAAAGATATTTCTTAACAAACATTTAACCCAAAGAAGATACTGTAAAGTAAATGTGAAAGAAACGTTGCATAGTAATAACAAGGCTTGTCTTCGAGTCCTAAGGAGCCAGTGGCGTAGCTAGAGTTGGGGAGGAGGGGAAAGAATTTTAAAATCCCACGGGGGCGCACATGAGGGGGGGGGGGGCCCAAATGAGTGCTATTTACATTAAAAATTAAAGATTGCGCGAAAATTCAGGGGCCTCCAAAGAGGTCGAGCCCGCCGGGGCACCAAACGATGAAAAATTCCTCGCTACGCCTGGGTGAGGAGTACAGTATTTCTCGAGGCCTCTTAAGAGTATTATTTTTTTCGGCGGCTGCTAAGAAAATCCAATGAACTAAGTCGATTTGCTTTTATGTTTTAATTATCTTTCTATCCGAATGTTCTCGAAAATAAAAAATCACGACACTACATGTTTTCCAATAACCTTTCAACTTTGTCACTCTCTCGACCTTTACATTGACCCATATTACAATTTAACATTGAGCGACATTTTCTATCAAAATATGTCTGGCTTTTTTTTGTAATCCTCTTATGTCCCTAAAGACAACCTATACGCTGAGCTTGCAGAGGGAGTCAGACCAAGGGGACGCCAAGACTAAATTACAGAGATGTCTGCAAGCGAGACATGAGAGCCACGGGCATCGACCAAAGTATGTGGGAGGAGATAGCCCAAGACCGGACAGCATGGAGACAGTCTGTACGTGCTGGGACGAACTTAGCCGAGTGCAAAGGAAACGAAGCTGCGTCAGCCAAGAGAAAGAAAAAGAAATCTGTCCTGTCAGCTAGCCCTAGGACATAGGAATATACATGCACGAACTGTGGCAAACTCTGCCGCACCAGAATTTTCTTGATCACTCCAGATTCTGCCCCATCTCAAGACGTAGCCGAAGCCAGTGACTCATGTGGGCGCATCCATTGTCTTCAGAGACAGAAGGAGCCATATTATTATTGTGTGGCGAGACTTGTGATCTGAATTGAGTACAGCCAACCGGCCTTAAACTCTTGTCCTGTCTACACTACAAAGCGTGACCATGTATATTAATGGACCTCATTCACCAACCGTAAACAAACAACATTTCTCCACGTGGTGCTCTATCTCTCCTATATAATTTACGATCTCATGTTTAATTCACGATGGTTGTCACGTGACAGTTTTTTTCGTTGTTTTATCAATAAGATCACGTGATTAAATGTTGTTTGTTTACGATTTGTGAATGAGGTCCATTTGAAGACTTTTTCACATCACTTTTGCGTTTTTATCACTACTAAGAATATTGTTTATGTATTTCTTACATGGCATTAGTTCAAATGGAGGTGCAGTGGCTTCCAAACCGGGGATCCCTGGGTTCGAATCCTAGTGAAGACTGGGATGTTTAATTACGGGTTCTTTGAGCTCATCTGAGTCCACTAAGCTCTAAATGGGTACCTGACATTAGTGCTGGCCACATGACACCCTCGTAAACTGTAGGCCAAAGAAACAGATGATCTGTACATCATCTGCCCTATAGATCAAAAGGTCTGATAGGGGAACTCTTTTTTTTTTAATTAGTCAAAAAGCTTAGTTAATGATCGTAGGGTCGCATCCAAAATACGTTGATTCCTTATATCTGTAAATTTACATATGCATGACACGCAGTGCCAGCTTTAGACCAATTACTCCAAAATGGGCTCCGCGCCTGGCAGTGGCCCCGCAACTTCAGTCATGGCTGATGTCACAGGCTTTACAAAATGTATGACTTAAAGGGTTAACATACTTAGTATATCTTACGATTGACGTAACATTAATTAACCCACTGGGTCTATTGGATTATAGTTTCTTCCCATGAATGTTATATAATAAATGTTTATATAATGATGTAATTAATACAACAGTTGTTTAAGTAAAACAAATAGAAGTGGGGCCTCGCAAGCATCCATTGATTGGGCCCCCAGTTTGTAAGGCCGGCCCTGTGTATACGTTTTATGAAATGATTATTCAATGCTTAACTTGACATAATTTCAATACTTTCTTTCATTACAGCAACATCGAAAAACTCGCATTAAAAAGACACTATTTTACAAGATGGATTATTGTAGGAAAGAAAGACTCCAATTCAGTTCTAACAGTCTGTGGTTTACATACTTGTGTAATTAACAAAAGAACCTATTTAGAACAGCCAAACGAAGCCAATTAGGAAAGAATGATATTTAAAACATTCAAGCAAAGAAACAAAAAAGAAAAGTCTTGAAAACGAAGCCAGAATTCTTATCTAATATTTGAAGCAATACATTTCACATGTCGACCGTAAGCCAATCACTTCCAAGATGATACTATCAGTAGAAAAGCGTTGTGCATTCTTAGCTGTGAGATACACCGTTAAAAGCATGTCTTGGCCCGCAGTGTATACCCTATGCTACTAAAATCTAGATTTAGACATGTTTTACAATCAGAAATCAAGTAAGGCCTAGAAAAAAGGTCAATGCTAAATGTAGCAGGATTATATGAAATGTATTTTAAAAATCCAAAGATTTAAAAAATGGCTACACTATTGAGAACACTTTTATTTTAAATAAAAAGTGATCTGTATAATTAAAAGTTTTTTTCATATCGATAAGATCAGCCATGGATGAGAAAGATATAAAAAGATGATTACTTTCATGTATAAAAATTGAGCAGTTTAATAGGCTAGTCACCTGATAAACGAAACATTTAACTTTTCCATTTAAGCATAAATAATATATAAAACTGTACAGAGGGTATAATTATACAAAGAAAAAAAGTATGGTACCAGTCATGTATGTTGCCAAGAAGATCATTTAACATACAGAATTTGTTGGGAGCATGGCATGGCCTCATCTAAACAATGAACTATATCGGCTGGCTACGTTCTCGAAATACCCACTAAACGCTGCCAAATCTGCCGTTTCATTAGCTGCTGATGGCTTTGTTTACACAGGCCAAGATTTAGACGACAGTGTTACATGTTTCTTTTGTCAATCACACAAAAATAAATGGCAACCAACGGATAATATCCGTGAAACACATCGAGCTCTGTCATGCAATTGCCCAATGGTGACACGAACATTTTGCTCAAATATCCCAGTGAAAGCAAAGCATAACTACAATCTCATTATTCAGAGTATTGCACCTTGTATCATTCAACAGAAAGCTACCTGCGATGGATTGTCTTCAGTTAGTGTTACGGACCAGCTCAATACAATAAGAACATTTACTATACAGGCTACTGAAAACGTGTTGCAGTATTATCCGGCTAAAAACGTGTCCAATTTAGCAACAGTGGAGGCGGGAAAACATTTATCGGTCCAAAATGTGTCTAATTTAGCAACAGTGGAGACGGGAAAAGATTTATCAGTCCAAAATGTGTCCAATTTAGCAACAGTGGGGACGGGAAAACATTTATCAGTCCAAAATGTGTCACACAAAGATACTGCAGTCCTAGCTAGAGTTGCTCCTAAGAAAGCTTATAAGAGCCTTCAAAGTTACACAAAAAATCTAATTATTTCAGAATATTTCCACATTTTTATCACCCAATTACTTACTAACTTTATAAGACTAAGTAATATGGAATTGGAGACAAATGCGATGCCTAAAGTTAAATTATCTCTCGATTCAGATGACTTGACAACCACATGCGAAAAGGTTTCCATGGCTAGACAGTTCCAAAGCTCATCCTCGTCAAATAACTACAAACATATAAACTATTGTTCCTGGTTAAGCTACAACAAACTAGGATCATGCGTATTGCTACCTCAAGATGATACCTCTTGTGTTAAGTATTATGACAATTATTTCAGTTCTAAATCAAATGATACTTACTTATGTCCTGTGCTACCTTACAGGAATCAACCTGTGGATGTGTACGTTCAACTAGCAATAGATTATAATTATTCACATTATAAAAATCGTTTGTCGACTTTCAAGGGCTGGCCTGTACATCACGCTGTCTCTTGTGTGCTCTTGGCACAAAATGGATTGGTTTTCGATCAAGAAGTTAGTGAAGTTAGCTGTCCAGCTTGCAATTTCTCCAGAACCGCTCAAGAAGTTGGACATACCATTATCATCGATCACAAACATTATTCACCTGGTTGTCTATTGGTGTCGGCTTGTCTACAAGACTCAACCTACAACAGCATCTTCTACTCAGTAACCGGCTTAGCAAATAATCAAGTCACAAATAACCAGGAACATTCAAGTGAACACGCTAGTGCAAGCCATACTGGCCCCACAATAAACAACACAGAGGCAGCATTTCCAGAATCGCCTTTCATTGCACCTACATCTACGACTTTAAGCTCAGACACAACAGCCTCGGGAGGTACAGTGGCAGATTCGTCAAGGGCGACTGCTACAGCTGCTCCCATGTCATGTAGTAAAACTTCAAGCCCGCAATCATGTTCCGTAACATTTTGTGGTGCAGCGGTCGCAATTCAATCATCTGATGTAGAAACAAAATTGGCTGCTGTTACGGTAGATGAACATTCAACAGCTTCAACCATGTTTAGAAAAAATGTAATTAATGATACAGAAACAGTATGTAAACAAAGAGAAAATTCTTTGATCAAAATAAAAAATGAATATTACGCTGATCTTCAACAAAGAATAGCAACCATTGAGATGTGCACAAGAGAATATTCCTTGAACGCTTTAGAGCTCGCGGAAGCTGGATTCTATTGGGAAGGTAATTATTTTCTCTCATATTAACAATCATTATTAATATAGACTTAAAATTTGCCTATGATCCCTTAAGTGAAAAAGTTACATTTATACATGCAAAAACAAAATTAAATGTTTATTAGAATTAATTTTGTTTAAAATAAAATTAGAAAATAATTACTTGAATGAGGTTGATGAGAATTTAAGAGTGTTTTAATGTTCCGCCCATTCTTGTAAGTAGCGTCCGCAAATCTCCAGTGGAACAAATCACCTGTCGATTTTTTTTTCTTTTTTGTTGTGATGATGTTGACTCTGATTCAGCGGTTCTCAATCTTTTAAGCTCGGCGACCCCTTTTAGGAATCCCCCACTCGGCCGCGACCCGCCCCCTCTCCACACACACAGCAAAAGAAGAATAGACAAAAACAATCCATATTTTCGATGGTCTTAGGTGACCCCTGGCAAATCGTCAATCGACCCCCAAGGGGGGTCGTGACCCACAGGTTGAGAACCCCTGCTCTGAGGGAAAGAATTCGCGTTGTACCAATACGAAGATGGGAAAGCAGTCAACAATTTATGTACAGTGACGCATAATGCAGGCTATAAAATTGGAATCTGTTTTTGTAACCAGGAGTTTTGGTATTCTTGCTTAAATATTGGATTTGGTTCCTCCTTTGTGGATAGTTTAACAAAATGCGTCTGCATTAGTATGGATTCATCTGTGATTGGGATCAGAGTTTGTCTACGCAATTATGGTTCAATACCTAGTCGGGAATAGCCAAGTGAAGAATATCTTCAAATCTACTTAAGGTAGTCATAGAACAATTCTTATTCTTAAAAGACATACAATTCAGTAGTGAGGAGCCAGTTGATTATTATTAAAATTATCCGATCGAATTAACTAGCTTTTAGCGAATTTTAAAGTTATTTTCATTGTATACAAAATCAATAATTCTGCGGACCCATAAAAACGAAAACCTAGGGATCTGCTGACCACCGATTTAGAGGACTCTTTGTCCACTCAATCTTGATTCATTATATCGAATTCACATCTATGTATGTATTTCTGTATGTATGTATTTCTGTGTGTATGTATTTCTGTATGTATTTCTATATGTATGTATGTATGTATGTATGTATGTATGTATGTATGTATGTATGTGCCACATAGATATTTTGATAAAACTTGGCAGAAATGTTCCGTGGGTACTAACTAGAACAGTAACGTATGTGTAGTAGCCCTAAAACAAACTTAAGACCCTCAAACATTTTATGAAACTATTTCTATTTCAAGGATCTAGGTCGTATAGCAATGTTTACATGAGACAAGACCGAAAGGATCTAAATCTAATTTAAGAACTACACATTGTAAAGAGAGTTGTTTACTATGACACAATAAACTACAAGATATAGTCCATTTATCTCATTCATTTAATAAAATTGACCTTCTAATTTGTGTTTCAAAAGCATTTTTACATAAATTAGTTTCTTATATCTGCAAATTTAGACGTCCTGACGTACATTATATCCCTTTAATCGCGCACTTCGGTAAACACACTATGATTGGCCAGGCTGCATGATATATATATAGGTACCTGGTCTTATCTTATCTTATCTTATATAATACAGACGTTACTTCAAAAAAAAAAAGAAGATAATTATATTATATGAGTCATACATTTAACCAATGACTTAAATTCTGCCAAGTCACTGGTTTTCCTGGCTAGCTCATTCCATGCTCAAATAGCACTAGGGAAGAAGGAGTATTTGTACAAATTTGTCCTAGCATGTGGGACGAGGAATGTGACTTTATCTTTGTGTCTTTCACAGTATTTTATTAAATTTTGTTTTTGTATTTGAAGATTATGGTTCAGTGTTTTATGTATAATTGCTACTTTACTTTTGAGTCTTCTGTCCTGAAGGCTTTCTAAATTTAGTGATTTTACTAAAGGTGTTACTCTAGTCAAATGTGAATATTTGTATGTTATTATTTCTGTAATTCTCAATTTTTTAATAAATCTAACATTCATGTGTCATTAAGAGAAATAATCGCTCTGTAAGTTGTTTAAATGGGGTATTATCTTTAAAGAAAATCCTCTAATTATTTTTCTTTTTAACTTTTCTTCCTTTTTATTTTCTGAAAAAAGAAAAAAATAACCACAGAAATGGTGTATAGTAGATGTGGTGCTGCTTCTTCATCTCTCTTGGAACAACCAGGTGAGTACGAAAAAAGATTTCAATATAGCTTAAAATGTTGCGATTCCTTTAGTGACTGAGTGACTGTAGTATCAGTGGCGTAGCTAGGGTAGGTGAGGAGGGGGGAGAATTTGAAAATCCCTCTACTTTAGGGGGGCCCCCAAATGAGTATTTTTTTACATTAAAAAAAATTAAATATTATGCAATATGCAGGGGTCATCAAAGTGGTCAAGCCCCCAAGGCCCTCAAACGATGGAAAATACGTAGCTACATCCCTTAGTGGTACTATGGCTCATCTCATTAACATAAGATACAATGTTTGACTGCTATGGTTGGAACGTATCGTCTTAACAGCCTCTCGCCCACCACTCATTAGATGTTTCCAACGAAATTTCAGAAACCCGACACAGTTTTGGATCAGCGCGTCGCATTTGGTGCCCAGAGTCGGCATTCTGTGCTGCAAGCTACCTCTGTGTTGACTCCCAAAGCGTTTCCCATGTTTGGATATAGTCGCAAGGCAGGTTGGACTGAGAGGATTCTTTCTCCAGCTGAGGCTATCGTACCCATCTCAACCCTACATGTCCTGGCTTAGGTGCCAGTTACTCTCCTTTGCCCCCTTATTCTTCAATAACTGATGACAGTTCCGCCGGACTGATTATCTAAGCCACACATGAAAGTCATGAGTTGGACTAGTTGCAATAAGTCATTGGAAGTATTTTTAGGAGTGTATGCCCCCGTTACCCCACATGGCAACAAATACTTTACGGAGCCAAATGCATATATATAGGTAATGCGAAATAGGACTGTGCTTTCTAGCATTTTATATATATATAATTCCTCTATTCAACTTTCAAAGTCATGGGAACTGGGAAACTAATGTCAGGTACCCATCAGAGCTGGGTGGACTCAGAGGCGCCCGAAGATCCCGAAATAAAAAATCCCAGTCTTCACCAGGATTCGAACCCCGGTTCCCGGTTCGGAAGCCAAGCGCTTTACTACTCAGCCGCCGCGCCTCATGTACAGTGTTCTATACGTTGGTAATATTCATTTTAAAAAGAACGTTAAACATCGTATTAGAATAAAATGTTTACCATATGCCCATTGTTTCCGTGTGTCTTTTCAGCACTCATATTCACGTTTAACCCTTAGAGTGCTGAGCTTTTTTTTACAAGTGCATTCAAAATGGAATTACTATTCTCGTGTTTAAAGGCTGAACTACCAAACGCGTCTAAAGGGTTAACGTAACACCACGAAATCTTCCGGCGCCTCTTGAGTCCACCCAGCTCTTATGGGTACCTGACATTAGTTGGGAAAAAGGTAAAGGCGGTTGGTCGTTGTGCTGGCCACATGACACCCTCGTTAACCATGGGCCACAGAAACAGATGACCTTTACATCGACTGCTCTATAGATTGCAAGGTCTGAAAGGGAACTTTACTTTACTTTTTTTAAAATCTAAATATACATTATTCTAATGTTTTTTTTGTTCTATTTTTAGTATGAATTATGTTTTTCAGGATTATCTTTATCAGCTGATAACATTATTGTGAATTCCAAGAAACAGGACGAACTGTGATATTCATGCCAAGTAAGATCACCGGAAACAGAGAACGATGTTTAGTTAGATAAAGTTTCGCAAAATAACATCTAGGTAACAGATATCTATATTGGTTACACCTATCATTGTATTCGTAACTATTTTTTTTCTTCTTCTTCTAGGCTTTTATTTCGCAGACGTATTTGTTTCAGCTTCATAGAACATTTATGTGTCAATAAAGAAACTATTGCATCAGTTTGTAATTGTTAATAGTGACTGCCATCATATCTGATGACTAAGTCGCAAATGTATCTTCATTTCATATTTCGCACTTCTTTATGTATAAAAATGACTAAACAGTACTTTTCTCATTGGAGTTATCATAAGTAAAGTACTTTTATTCAGGCATAAGTAAGTCGAATATAATTTAAAACCACTACAATAAGTAGTATTTCATATAATACACTTGTAGTGCCATTGCTACACATACAAGCAGTTCACAGTTTCTGATTTTATATAAACAAGCGAAATAAAAAAAAAACTTTTTTTTCCATAAAGCAGGGCCGGCCTTAGGTCATTGCATTCTATGCGGTCGCAGTAGGCCCCGCACTTTTAAATCCCCGAGCTAATTCTTGCTGTAAGTCTGTGGCATTTTACGTCTCGAGAGACGATCTTTTCCCTTTGCAACTTCTTGTGTGACTAAAGAGGCCAATCCTTGATACACAGCTGCAATCGCAGGTTGGGCATATATAATCACCAGGCGCCGTTGCATTTTCACCCTTCTTTCTGCTTCTGTTGTGTATGACATCTGCAATCTTTGACCCTTCCTTTATGCTCTCTCTCCATGAGGATCTGTCCAGTTGCTGTTAAGTATTAAGCCATTATAACTGAATATCCTGAAATTGCAGAGTATACAAAAAAAATTCCTGGAAATCTATTGAAAATATTTAAATCTCCTGAAAAAAAGGACGAAATTTTCATTTTTGGGTGACATTTATTATGGAAAACGCCAATCCTACGAGTGATTAAAAAAAAACGACTTGTTAGAGTTCATGTAATAAAATTATTATAATAGAGCGAATTATAACCGAAACCTGAAGTTCCAATACTTTATTTTCTTAAAAAGTCACTAGTATATAAATATAGATCTGTGTCGATCACGTAAGGAACTCAACTAGAATTTTATGCTTGTGGAGATTAGCTGTTGATACTTTAAAAAAACTCATAAAATCTCATCAACCTCATCCAAGTAATGCATTTTTTCACTTATGGTCTCAGGGTTGTGATAAAATATGTTATTGCAAGAGTTTGAGAATATTAATTTTTGTTTTTTTGTTTTTTTGTTTTATAGTTGTTTTTTTTTATATAGCGCTACTTTCATGCTTATAGCATGCTCAGAGCGCTTTGGTCCTATCTCATTTGTGCCAATTGTGTGTGGGGGGGGGGGGGGGAGGGGGTATTTAGGAGTTGGTATTCCGTGCTGCCTTTAGGCGCTCAGTAAACACAACTCTGCCCGAGTCGGGTGTCGAACCTCGAGCCCCCTTCTAGGTAGCCAAGCCAAACGCACTTGCCTCTCGACAACGCTTCCCATATCGTTGCTTTAGAGTTTAGACCAGGGTTTCTCAACCTGCGGGTCGCTACTCCCTTGGGGGTCGATTGACGATTTTCCAGGGACCATCGATAAATGGATTGTTTTTTGTCAATTCTTCTATTGCTGTGCAAATGTGGATGGGTGGGGGTCGCGGATGAATGAGGGTTGTTAAAAGGGGTCGCCGAGCTTAAAAGATGGAGAACCTCTGGTTTAGACAGTGTCAACATGTTGTTTTAGCAAGGTACGCCAATCTTTCGGACGTAATGTGGCCACCTGTCTAAGAACTCAATTTGATAGACTAGTGCGATGTTTTGTATTATCTTTTATTTTTGTTTATTGTGGGCGCCACTTATAACAGTTGGAGATCCACTAACTTTCTGTCTTTCGATAGTATGCACAATCGAATCATCTATTTATAACCCTTTCAAAATATTTTAAAGGAAGGCGATTTTATATTAAGAAATTTATAAATAGTGTAATCCGAAGGTCCCTGTAGCCTTTATTCTACATAATTTAATATTAATGGTTCAATTTTTTTCAAATATTAGCAGAATAACTGATGTGGTAACTTCAGTTTATCATTAGTAATTTGAAAAACACCTGGGATAAAAATCGGTTATAGCCTTTTATTCAGCGAAACATTCCATATATCTGCATATTGGTTATAGGCTGTATTTAGCGAAACATTCTACATATCTGTGTATCGTATATACTTCTCATTAAATAATATTTGCTTAATGGTAGATTTGAATGTTTTTTTTCCCTTTTAATGGTAGTAAATATGTTTATATTGATAATAATAATATTAATAATAACCATAATGATAATAACCATAATAATAATAACCATAGTAATAAAAATAATAATACAATTATTGCAAGTATTATTACTATTTTTGTATCATTTTTTATTTTTATTTTATTGCTGTAATTGTTTTTTTTTTTCTGTATCAATTTAATTTTTTGCTTTGCTTTGGTAGTGAATTAGTTACGAAAAATTACCATCTCAGGAAATAAGCACTCCACTACCTATATAGGCACAATGGCATGTATCTCAGCCTGTGACAACCAGTTCAAACCTGTTCTTCACGTGTGGCTCAGATATAGGGTCCAGCAGAACTGTTTATCAGGAAAATGGGGTAGTAACTGGTGCCTAAACCAATAACCTTCGGGCAGGTGGGGCTCGTTAGCCTTGGCTGGCTACTCAACTGGGAGAAGAAAAACTGGAATTCAAACCTCGGATTTGTTATCGTCAAAACACAAAATCTGACATTCTGTAGAATCCATGAAGATTTCAGGCAAAGTAACAAATTATTTCTCCATTTAGCTTACCGTATTATGTACAAATACGTATGCATTTTTTATAATGCAATTTATTAATATTATTATGTAATTTATTAATAGGAATTAATATGTATTTTTAATATTACATTTCTCAAATTTACTAATACACATTATTAGTAATATAACTCTATCTAGATCCAGTATTCTAGTCTAGACAATTTCTTCTAATGTTTGTTCAGTTTGTTAGCACTATTACAAGCTATACAGTAGGTTAATTACAATATCACGGCCACGCATATTTAGGACACATTATCGAAAGTATTAAAAAAAAATGTTCACCTAAGATTTTTTTTTTTTTTTTTTGCTTAATCTATTTTGTTTTAAAGTAAAGAAGGTTTTCTAAAATGTAAACAGTAAATTGTAGTGTATTCCTGACGAGAAAAATAAATGTAGACAACTTAAAAATACAGAATGTTTATATAGAATAATAAAACGAAAAGAAACAACTAATTACTACATGTCAGACATACATATAGAGATTTCCTTTTACAAATTATAGCCGGTTCTTTTCTTCTATTTTCTGAAGCAACGTCTGTAATTTTTACTAAAGTTCCGTTTCAGACCTTGCAATCTATAGGGCAGTCGATGTAGAGGTCATCTGTTTCTGTGGTCCACGGTTAGACAAAGATGCCATTTTACCAGCACATCGAGCATCAAGGCTGGATAGACTCAGAAGCGCCAAGGATCCCGAACTTATGAATCCCAGTCTTCGCCAGGATTCGAACCAGGAACATCATGTTTAGAAGTTAAAAACGCTTTACGCTCAGCCTCCGCTGTAATTTTTAATTAGGAATGAATATGTCTTAAGGAATGAATATGTCTTTAGGAAGGAATATATATTTAACAATGAATATGTATTTAAGAATGAATGTCTTTTCAAATGTTACATTTCTTACATTTTGTTTTCACTTAGATCTTTATGTTTTAGTTTTTAATTCCACGTTTTCTTATCTTTCTTATAAGTCGCAGACATTCTCTCACAAAAATAAGACAATTACAGCCAACACTTTACCGCTTGTCCAGTTAGTCATGCATGTTAATTAAAGAGTTAGAGCCTTCCATGTCATTGGTTTCCCTGACTATTTAGACAACCCGTTCCTTGCTATAATGGCTGTAGAGAGGAAGGAGCAATTGTTTAAATTTGTCCCAGCATATGGAAAAAGAAAAGTGCCTTTATTTTTTTTGGTCATTTTAAGTGTTGTTTGTATTGTTGTTTAAGTGTTGGTTTAATATTAATGTAGACATTTAGTGCTACTTAAATTGTGAGTCTAAATTGTGTTCAATGTTTGTAATTTTTATTGATGGCGTTTGTCAGTGGTTTTACACGTTTTATAACTCCCCAAAAGTGCGGGGATCACCAACGTGTATAAAAGCCTGAGTGACTTTTTGCTTCCCTGATGTCTCTGTGGCATTTTACGTCTCGAGAGACGATCTTTTCCTTTTGCAACTTCTTGTCTGACTAAAGAAGCCAATCCTTGATACACAGCTGCGATCGAAGGTTGGGCATATATAATCACCAGGCGCCGTTGCATTTTCACCCTTCTTTCTGCTTCTGTTGTGTATGACATCTGCAATCTTTGACCCTTCCTTTATGCTCCATCTCCATGAGGATCTGTCCAGTGCCACCTCTTCCCAGTTGCCAGTGTCGATTTTGAAGAGCTTCATATCGCTTTTGCATACATCCGCAAAAACTAAAAGTGGGCGACCAGCGGCTCTCCTGCCTTCTATTAGATCGCCATACAGGATGTCCTGTGGAAGTCGACCTACTGGCATTCTACGAACGTGGCCAATCCAGCCAAAGCGTCTGCTGCTGATAACGGAGCGGATGTCCTGGCACCCTGCTCTTTGTAGCACTTCGTCATTGGTTATCTTATCTTGCCACCTTATTTAAAAGATCCGCCTTAGGCATCGGAGGTGGAAAACATTCAGCTTTTCTGATGTAATAATATGGTAATCAGAATTTAAATATCCGATATGCATTATGTATTTTCATTGGTTATGCTTGCCCTGGATGTGATGAAATATGTAGGTCACAGCTCTGGCTGCGTATCCACGTAAAATACTGCATTCTTCATTAATCTTAGGACTCGAAGTCAAGCCTTATTAATTATTGTTATTATTATTCTACTTATTACTATTCTACTTATTATTATTATTATGTCAGAAACGGTGGAGTAGTCATTCTTTGGCAATGCCAGGGTCGAGTTTCGTTAAAGAGAAACAAAATTCATCGTAGTCCCTTTAATAGTTTCCACTGAGGAATTTTCTGGTGATGTGGCAGGTCTGCAGCAGTACCGCCGTCTGACAGGCAACGAGGATGTTCCTAGGATTGTTAAGGGCCTTGATTGTATCTGTGAGATCAGTAGTTATTATCTTTTCGGTTGATATAACAATGGGTTGTATTGTTATTGTGGATAATTTCCATAGACGCTTAACCTCCAAGCCTAGGTTCCCATATTTTCTTTGTTTTTTCAACTTATTATTATTATTATTTTCGTTCTTAGAAATTGAACATTATCAAAGCTTCATGTTTAACATAGAAAGATGATGTACACATTTCTTATGATCACATTAAAAATTGATACATTTTCTATTTATGACTTGCATTTATTGACTTTTCTACTCCGTATTCATCCTATTAACCCAATAACCCCCAAAACTTTAGTAATGCATGAAATATATTTTTTTCTATTAAATATCAATTTCTATTGGTCAAACTAAGATATTGCAAAAGAATTTTTGAAAAATTCCATATAGTAACGATTATGTGAGGTGTACACTGGCAGTGTACGCTGGCAGGAAGTGGTCTCGTGAGAGAAATGATGTAAATAATAATAATTTTTTATTTTACAATCTTGAAGTTAAAACAGATTAGTTATAACAGGTAAAAACACAAAATTAAGCATTTTATTGTTAATAAATGGTATTTGTTCTTTAGTTTGATTTGCTATTAAATTATAACAATATAGTAAAAAATAAAGCATAAAATGTACAACTTTATCTGGTACTATCAAATAATATTCAATTCTATTTTTACAACAAATAATAATAGGATATTGAGATATTCCATCAGTTCCATAAAAAAGATTTTAATATTTGAAGTGCAGTTGAACCAAACTCGCTGAGCATCCACTGTATATTTATATGCTTATCAGTTATGTGATAATCATAAATTTCACTTTTTTCTCATTCTTGTCATTGGGTCACAGTTATCATTTAGCATTTTCCAAGTTTGTGGGTTTTGATAAAGTCTATTGACTCAATTCCTTTGGGATAATTAGCTATGCATGAGTAACTACATTTTAAAAATAATTAAACATAATTACTAATGGTGTCCTAGAGGTGAACATAAGATGCTATAATATAATACTAGGATCAAATAGCAAATTGTATATTTTTGATGTCACTGAAACTCAATCATAATTCTGTCTAGCTCATTAATTTACTATCATAATTCAGGTTCTCATCTTGTTTTTAATGATGACTTTGTGAACTGTTGATATTTTTTTGAGACCCTTAAAAAATAATATAAATATTGTAATAATTATTATCATATTTTTTTATACATAGCCTTAACCAATGAGATTATAGTTGGCTAATGTAACCAATATTAGTCTATGCAAACAGTTAAAAAAAACTTTTGTCTAGGAGAACTGCATAAAGTAAAACAAAACATAACAATTCTAGATAAATATAACTGTATGAACACCAACAAAATTAGTTCTATTATTTGCAACTATATCTAATTACACCCTAAATTGCAATGCCATAAAATAATACTTGTCAAATTCTATGTTCCTAATGGCATCTACAGTACACCGACTAAAAATTGGCTGGCATTTCACCGACAAGCCGTGATTGCGCGTATAATACAATAGATCTAGTAGGCCTAATGGAAGCCTCTATGCCAAACTAGATCTAGCCACCTAGCATTTTACCGGTTTAGGCGCCTGAATGACATCGGATACTTTTTTTTTTCAAATTTCAGACTTTTCCCAGACATTTATCAAAATTGCCTCAAAAAGTAGCAATTTTCCAGACTTTTTCAAGTCTGAAATCTGAATTTTGAAATTCCAGACTTTTCCCAGACTTTCCAGACCGCGTACGAACACTGTAATGAAGTCTTAATCTCAGTTGATAGATATATAATAATTTTATGAAATTTTTTTTTTTTTGCACAGGATTCCATCAATAGTTACTTTTTATCTGACTTACTCTCTACTCCTTTGTTTTCCATTCTTTTGATTCCAATTAACACATTTCTAAACTGTTCAAGAAAATAATTGTGATTTATGAAGGACTTCGCAGAGGGGACAACTCTTGTTTTGAATAGATTAGAAAAGCCCTTGTAATCACAACATATTACCACATCGGATTAAGAAAGCAGTCTTAGTCTTGACCTTGGATATGTGTGACAATATTAATAACATTAAAGATAAATTAATTTTCATACTTTTTCAAGGCTAAAAGAAAACGCTTTCATATAAATCTTAAGCCAAATTATAATTTTTATATCTCATTTCTTGTGTACTTTTTTTTTTTTGTCCTAAGAGTTGAGTTGAAAACTCTTTTGGAATTATGGTCTGTAATGTTTATCCCCATCGGCCGTTGTAGTTAATTGTTCTGTCAGAAGAGATCCAAGAAGATCTAAATTATTTACATCCCTATTACCTATATATCTTTGTTCAAGACGATCGGGATAGAGGCGAGCACATTGGGGAAACTTCCTCATACTCTTTATCTTTACAACATCAGCCCTGAGGGTGTCTGCCATAAACAGCCCCTTGAGAAACGGTGTGTGGATAGATACATGGTGAACGGCATGGCTTCTGGGGCTGATGTCCTTCCCTGCCAGTGTAATGGATTTGGACCTTAGGCCCCCCCAACCGATGTTCTGCTTGCTACCCTATAGGCCTATTGTCTCCTCAAACTTTCCGTATCCACTAAAGCAACGTTTAGTTTGAGAATCATTACTCATGTGTTGCTATTTCCTCGGAAATTACCGGGATTACCAGTTAATGCACATAACGGGAATTCACAGATCTTGTTGCCCCACATTTATTTTTTGTTTTGTGTCTGGCGAAAGAAATGCCAATGGAGCTTTAAACTAGTTAAATGTCATAGTAAGTGGCTGTATATAGTCTGCTTTTAATGTATATTCATTAATATAATAAGGCTTGTCTTCGGGTCCGAAGATTAATATAAACTTCTAGTAAAATAACAACTAAAATGTTACAGTTAATGGTCTATAGGCAGGTAGTGTAAAGTACATATATTTCTCTGGACGACTGTTAACGAGGTAAGCTTCCAAAGAATTATTAAATAAAATGTAAATTTCGATACGAAATACAAACTATCTAAAGTATTTCTAGTATAACCTTTCCATACCGTTTGATTGTCGTCTGAGCTGAGCCGAAGGCTCTTCGAGCTCAAAGTTTGAAAAAAAAACAACTGTTAGGTCGTCCAGCCTGAACAGTAAAAAAAAAAAAAAAACCTGTGTAAACACACAGTTCTGTTTGAGAGCGACCCGAGTCAATGCCTATGAAAGCATTGCTGTTTCCAATGCCTTAGGCCCCCGACTCATGGCCGAAGGCCGAGGACACCGGGAGCCTCCGTCATTTTCCTTCACTATACCAAGCTAACCGTGGGGGACTCGCCATTTATGTAACCGTCCTTTGAGGAACGGCGCATGGATGTGTGACAGTTTTGTGGGGAATTTTTTACAACCCCGCCCGTGCAAGGGGTTGACTCTCGTCTACCCGTGGGCATCCCCACGGGGGTTATGTTTCGCCATTTGTTTCGCCTAGCTACCCCCTCAAGTAGCCGTTTCCACCCAGGTGCCACGATGAGGCAGAACAGCTCACCTGGGCCTTTCCATACCTAACTTCTCTCTCGTCTGTCCCTTGATTTTCTTTGTATGGGTGCTGTGACATGTTCACGTGACCAAATCCTTCCATTTTCCACCGTCATCTACTTACTCATAAATACACATTTCATTAGAAGATTCCTCACTCATTGGCCTCCTTCAGTCGTAGAACGACTATGGTTCATCTCGCACTTCCACATCTGGCTGTGGAGCCCTATCCTGGAGAGACACGCCCGACCTCAAACACCCGCAGGCCAAGGTGGCTTTCGCTATCGCTACGGTGGTAGAGGAGCTGGCCATTTTACGCATTGTCCGTTTCTCTTCCAGAACTGAGACCCATGTTCTTTCGCTATCTGTAGCTTTCCTGGTCACTGTCTCTCGCCATCTTGTGCGGTCTAGAGCTATGTCTTCCCACTGGTCAGTGTGGATGTTCACTGATTTGAGGTCCAGCTTTATTAAATCTGTGCAATGGAGGTGGGAGTGAGTATATCTGATAACATTTAAAAATAGATTTCTACCTGAGAATGTCATTTATTTATCATTCGCAGTCATCGAGAATGTAAATTATAATCAAGAAAGTCTCAGATTCAAAGCTGAATAACTCACTTTTTTTCATTCAAATTACACGTCTTTACAACCTGACGTAAAAGTCGCTAAGTGAAGATAATCTATAAAGATGTCAGCTGTCAACAACACGACAACTACTAGCCTTCAGTCAAACAATCCATCGCATTTACTTCATTATGAATTATGGAGGCTTTCAACATTCTCAAAATATCCACAGTTGGCAACCAAATCCGCCATTTTATTAGCTTCTAATGGCTTTGTTTATAACGGAACTGGCAAAGATTGGGATGATAGCGTCATGTGTCGTTTCTGTCATTTGAAAAAGAAGAACTGGCAACCTGAGGAGGATATTTTTAAAGTTCACCTGCAACTTTCTCCGCGTTGTCCATTTCTGACACAAAAAAATATGCTCAATATCCCGTTTCAACGTAATGGAGTGTCATCTATTCATCATCTGATTGAGGCAGCACCACCAACAGCTCAATTAACATCTCAGTCATCAGCACAATCTTCAGCACAGTCAACAGCACAACCAACAGCACAATCCAGAGGACAATCAACAGAGCTATCGACAGAACAATCCAAACAAAAGTTATCATCAGGTTCCGTTCTACAACCAGTAACTAGAGAATCGGATTCTGAGATTTCTCGAGAAAGACCTAATCATATTCAATATGCTAATTTAGCAAATAGGCTTAGCTCATTCGTCAAATGGCCTCAAGAACATCATATTCATCCGATTCAACTTGCAACTGCTGGATTTTACTTTACAGGTACATTTTATGCTTCTACTTGTTATCAGAAAATTCTATTTCTACAATAAATCAACTATTTCCGAATCAGGCCAAGATAGATTCATGACATTATTAATATTATCAAAGATTTTTATTAGGCCTTTTTATTATAATTTCGCCATTTTATCAAAAAAATAATGCATAACTAGAAATAGCCAAAGAAATTAAGACTTCCTGCATTTTAAAAGCCTATTTTATTTATTTGTCATAAAGTCAATTTTTTTTCACTTGTGTTAGCCATTTACGACTCCTTTTAACAGTCTAAATAAAAAAAACAAAATAGACAAATAGTATTAAAAAGATATATCTAGAGTCGAGAGAGAGAGAGACAGAGAGGGGGTGGGGGGGGGGGGATAATGATTTCGCGTGTGTTTAGATGAAACGTTTATACTGCGTAGAACCATCTTTTCTTTGCATTCAAAGGGGTTAAAATAAAATATTATAATTAATAAATCGATATAAATCAATCAATAGATCGATATAAATCAATTAATAAATCGATATAAATCAATTAATAGATCGATATAAATCAATTAATAGATCGATATAAATCAATTAAATCGATATAAATCAATTAAATAGATATAAATCAATTAATAGATCGATATAAATCAATTAATAGATCGATATAAATCAATTTAAAAATCGATATAAATCAATTAATAAATCGATATAAATCAATTAATAAATCGATATAAATCAATTAATAGATCGATATAAATCAATTAATAAATCGATATAAATCAATTAATAGATCGATATAAATCAATTAAATCGATATAAATCAATTAATAGATCGATATAAATCAATTAATAGATCGATATAAATCAATTAATACATCGATATAAATCAAATAAAAGATCGATATAAATCGACCAATAGACCGATATAAATCGACCAATAGACCGATATAAATCGACCAATAGACCGATATAAATCGACCAATAGACCGATATAAATCGACCAATAGACCGATATAAATCGACCAATAGACCGATATAAATCGACCAATAGGCCGATATAAATCGACCAATAGATCGATATAAATCGACCAACAGGCCGATATAAATCGACCAATAGATCGATATAAATCGACCAACAGGCCGATATAAATCGACCAATAGATCGATATAAATCGACCAACAGGCCGATATAAATCGACCAATAGATCGATATAAATCGACCAACAGGCCGATATCAATCGACCAATAGGCCGATATAAATCGACCAACAGGCCGATATCAATCGACCAATAGGCCGATATAAATCGACCAACAGGCCGATATCAATCGACCAATAGGCCGATATAAATCGACCAACAGGTCGATATCAATCGACCAATAGGCCGATATAAATCGACCAACAGGTCGATATCAATCGACCAATAGGCCGATATAAATCGACCAACAGGTCGATATCAATCGACCAATAGGCCGATATAAATCGACCAACAGGTCGATATCAATCGACCAATAGGCCGATATCAATCGACCAACAGGCCGATATCAATCGACCAATAGGCCGATATCAATCGACCAACAGGCCGATATCAATCGACCAACAGGCCGATATCAATCGACCAACAGGCCGATATCAATCGACCAACAGGCCGATATCAATCGACCAACAGGCCGATATCAATCGACCAACAGGCCGATATAAATCGACCAACAGGCCGATATCAATCGACCAACAGGCCGATATAAATCGACCAACAGGCCGATATAAAGCGACCAACAGGCCGATATAAATCGACCAACAGGCCGATATAAAGCGACCAACAGGCCGATATAAATCGACCAACAGGCCGATATAAAGCGACCAACAGGCCGATATAAATCGACCAACAGGCCGATATAAAGCGACCAACAGGCCGATATAAATCGACCAACAGGCCGATATAAAGCGACCAACAGGCCGATATAAATCGACCAACAGGCCGATATAAAGCGACCAACAGGCCGATATAAATCGACCAACAGGCCGATATAAAGCGACCAACAGGCCGATATAAATCGACCAACAGGCCGATATCAATCGACCAACAGGCCGATATAAAGCGACCAACAGGCCGATATCAATCGACCAATAGGCCGATATAAAGCGACCAACAGGCCGATATCAATCGACCAATAGGCCGATATAAAGCGACCAACAGGCCGATATCAATCGACCAACAGGCCGATATAAAGCGACCAACAGGCCGATATCAATCGACCAACAGGCCGATATAAAGCGACCAACAGGCCGATATCAATCGACCAACAGGCCGATATAAAGCGACCAACAGGCCGATATCAATCGACCAACAGGCCGATATAAAGCGACCAACAGGTCGATATCAATCGACCAACAGGCCGATATAAAGCGACCAACAGGTCGATATCAATCGACCAACAGGCCGATATAAAGCGACCAACAGGTCGATATAAATCGACCAACAGGCCGATATAAAGCGACCAACAGGTCGATATAAATCGACCAACAGGCCGATATAAAGCGACCAACAGGTCGATATAAAGCGACCAACAGGCCGATATAAATCGACCAACAGGCCGATATAAAGCGACCAACAGGCCGATATAAATCGACCAACAGGCCGATATAAAGCGACCAACAGGCCGATATAAATCGACCAACAGGCCGATATAAAGCGACCAACAGGTCGATATAAATCGACCAACAGGCCGATATAAAGCGACCAACAGGTCGATATAAATCGACCAACAGGCCGATATAAAGCGACCAACAGGTCGATATTAATCGACCAACAGGCCGATATAAAGCGACCAACAGGTCGATATTAATCGACCAACAGGCCGATATAAAGCGACCAACAGGTCGATATTAATCGACCAACAGGCCGATATAAAGCGACCAACAGGTCGATATTAATCGACCAACAGGCCGATATAAAGCGACCAACAGGTCGATATTAATCGACCAACAGGCCGATATAAAGCGACCAACAGGTCGATATTAATCGACCAACAGGCCGATATAAAGCGACCAACAGGTCGATATTAATCGACCAACAGGCCGATATAAAGCGACCAACAGGTCGATATTAATCGACCAACAGGCCGATATAAAGCGACCAACAGGTCGATATTAATCGACCAACAGGCCGATATAAAGCGACCAACAGGTCGATATTAATCGACCAACAGGCCGATATAAAGCGACCAACAGGTCGATATTAATCGACCAACAGGCCGATATAAAGCGACCAACAGGTCGATATTAATCGACCAATAGGCCGATATAAAGCGACCAACAGATCGATATTAATCGACCAATAGGTCGATATAAATCGACCAACAGATCGATATAAATCGACCAATAGATCGATATAAATCGACCAACAGATCGATATTAATCGACCAATAGATCGATATTAATCGACCAACAGATCGATATTAATCGACCAATAGATCGATATTAATCGACCAACAGATCGATATTAATCGACCAATAGATCGATATTAATCGACCAACAGATCGATATTAATCGACCAATAGATCGATATTAATCGACCAACAGATCGATATTAATCGACCAATAGATCGATATTAATCGACCAACAGATCGATATTAATCAACCAATAGATCGATATTAATCAACCAACAGATCGATATTAATCAACCAATAGATCGATATAAATCAACCAACAGATCGATATAAATCAACCAATAGATCGATATAAATCAACCAATAGATCGATATAAATCAACCAATAGATCGATATAAATCAATCAATAAATCGATATAAATCAATTAATAAATCGATATAAATCAATTAATAAATCGATATAAATCGAATCGATTTTTTCTTTTTTTTTTAGAGGACAGAATTCCAAAATAAAAAGTATGTGGCCAACTGGAATGGGGTATTCAATTGAGGCTTTTCCAAAAAAAAAAATATTAATAGCTCGTTATAAAACTTATGCTTTAAAGAAATATTTACGATATCTAATTCCGTAAATTATCTGCCAACAATTAAATACATATATTAAGCATAAATGAATAACAGCACCAGGGAACAAGTTTTGAAGAGAGAAAGTATTAATAAAAATGTTACGAAAATAAGGGACTGCCGACCAAGGCTCGAGTGACTCTAGAAACGACACCACCTCCAAGCGATAACGCACTAAGCAAACTTAACCTCTAGGGACTAGACTATCGGAAAGTCCAAAAAAAAACATCATTCTGGTTCAGAGTCATTTCGCCCGTATGCAAATTACCCCCCCCCCCCAGTGGCCAAAGGTCACAAGCCCTAGCTAGCCCCTCCCCCACCTCACAGCATCCGTTCACCAACAACTTCAATAGACCCGACACAGTCGACCGCTAGGCATGTATTAGACAAACGATGGCTCTATCTAATTGTCTATCTCTCATAATGACAAGTGGACAACATAAACACATTACATATAGAAGCTTCAGTGGGCACGAGCAATTAAGCTGTGAACGTAAATATAAAGTTGAAGCTAGATGCTGAAACAAATGTGATACATACATATATTAAACATAAATGAATAACAGCACCAACGATTAAAGAATGAAATTAGTTGGGGAAAGCTAAGACGGTTGAACTTTTTTTTTATGGACACATGAACCCTCGATTAACCTTCTAAAGGTTTAAAAACGGGAAATTACTCTTTTACATATCCATATGAGACCCCAATAGTTATCGATTAGTGCAGTATGGCACCATTGGCCTAACAACTATATCTCAAATGTTGCACTGCTCTTAGGGACTATGACTACAAATTTCTGACAAGAGCCCTTGATAGACAGTCGTTTATTACTTTGCCCAACAAACCCATTGAGCCCTGTCACACATGACCAACTAGCAAGAAGGCGTTATTACAACTTTTCTACAAATATAAAAAAAAATAAAATAGCTTAACATTCGGTTCATCTTCACCAGAGAATGCCGACCACGTCCTTCAAAACTGCTCTCTTTACCAAGAGACCCGTGTAAGACATTGGCCATAAATCACCCCAATAGAGAGAAAACTATATGGAGAGCTCCCTGATCTGGAAACCACTGCGTAGTTCATCTCATGTATTGGTCTAGTCATCTGAACGCTCCAACATAACAATGAGAACGATAAAGAAGAAGAAGGTTCATCTTCTTCCACTGCAACAGGGTTTTAGTATATATCTATTTACCAATGAAAAGAAAAACGCTATTGGAACTATTGCTTCGGTTGACTAGAGTTAGAGATAATGTATTCATACTGAGAGAATTTTTAAAAAAGTTCCCCTTTCAGACCTTGCAATCTATAGGACAGAGGATGTGACGATCTTTTTTCTTTGGTCAACGGTTAACGAGCATGGTGTCATGTGGCCAGCTCAATGACCAACCACCTTTACTTTCCCCCAACTAAATCAGGTACCCGTTAGAGTTAGGTGGACTCAGGGGCGCGGTGAAAATCCCAAAATTTAAAATCCCAGCCCTCATCAAGATTCGAACCCAGGACACCATGCTCGCTTAACCACTCAGCCACCGTTTTGAAATGTTTATATGAATCTAGATTTGTTCTTATCATTTCAAAGGAGATGGAGACTGCGCCCGCTGCTTCTACTGTGGTGGAGGCCTGCGGAACTGGGACGAGGAAGACGATGTCTGGGAGGAACATGCCAGGTGGTTCCCGAAGTGTGCGTTCCTCCTTCAAGAAAAGGGACACGACTTTGTACACCACACAAGAAGACCCGGTGAAAATATTTTTTTTTTTTTATTATTTTTTTTTACAATACCTCCATTCAAGTCACAACTTCGTGGAGGGTGGAACCTGGGCGCGGATCTCTAAAACGGATCGTTCGATTTTCCTAGAAATTTAACAGTAGATGTATATTGCTGAGAAAAGAATTATAGCTCGTTGACCAGACGGTGAAAAGGTTAGTTTATAATATTTAAAAGTAAAAAAAAATAAATAAATTCGGTTTTATTTTAAAGTCATGGCGTAGTCAACCGTAGTGTACCAATAACTGAATTTAAAATTTAAGCTTTAAATATAAGGTTGTTTTCAGTTAATTGATAGATTATCTATATCTAAGCTTTGTTTATATTTTTTACATATATATATTATAAATTACGTTAAGACTCCAGAAATCTAGATTGAGACCTAGTTCTATATGTCGATTTTATGAAAGTACCAATAAATTATTATACAATTGTATAGGCCTACACGATAGAGCAACACAAATTTTTCTTATTTTTTATATATTTTATTATTTTTAAGTTGAATAATGGAGGTATTGTATTTTTTGTTTACATTTAATTTTTAAATAGTTTCTAGTTTATGTTCCTAACGTAATTTTGTCGTATTATTTTTAGTATAAATTTAAATTGTTCTATTAAAAAAAAAAGAGCTTCAATTGAATTTATGTAACAGATACATAAATAGATATTACAGCTTGTAAAATAACATTGGATTGTGTAGCTATATCAAAACCGATTTCAAGCAATGTGAATGAAAGTAGACTTTCGACTCGAGTAGGAGTTGCTGCAGCCCATGTACAGGAGTTAACTACAGTTTCAGCAGGGGCGCGAAATGCCACTCAGGGCGCCACAGCATGTCAAGAATCATCTGATTCGTGTACAGCTCCTGGTGGGAGATCGCAGGCACCAGCCCAAATTACACGAGGTAGCAACAGAAGATTGAGGGAAAGGGTAAGGGCACGTAGTGATTGTGGACCAAACAACGTAATCAATCAAGGCATTGTCGAAAGGTTAGTTATCATCATCGTCATTATCATCATCATCATCATTATCATCATCCACATCATCATCATTATCATCAAAGTCATCATCATCCACATCACCATCATTGTCATCATCATCATTATTATCATCCTCCAGATCACCATCAACATAATCATCATCATTATCATCAATATTATCATCATTATCATCATCATAATCATCATCATCATTATCATCCTTATCATCATCATCATTTTTATCATTATCATCTTCATCATCATCTATATCATTATTATCGACATCATCATTAGAAGCATCATGATCCTCAGCAGCAGTAGCATCATTACCATCATCATCATTAGCATCATCATAATTACTATCATCATTATCTATTTCTTGACTTTCGTCTTTGGGGTGCTGTGACAGTTCACGTAATCAAAAGCCTCCACTTGTCCTGGCTAGTAGCTGTTCTTAGTAGGATACCAAAAAAGTCGTTGTTCTATTATTTTATGTTATCCAGCTTTTCTTTTGAACGACCCTTTCTTCGTGCTCTTGAAACGAAGGATGGCTTTTGACAGATAACCCTGTTAATAACAAACATTTCAACAGTTCGAACATGCACCTGTTAATTGTTTGTTGTAATTGCTGTAAATATATCTTCTCTGCAAAATCTACAGGGCCTTTGGTATTTATCCTTCTCCAAGGATCGAGAATTCACGCTTTTTGATCTACTCTCGGAGGATCGCCTCATATCCAGTAGTATTGGTCCCTGCTGATATTAGACCAATATTAGCAGATGCTGGGTTTTATTTTGCTGGTGAGTACTAGGTGAAAAGAAATTAGAATAGTTTAAAAACAAAACAAAAATCAAACTATATGTTGTTTGTTTGTAAAATGTGTTATATGTTTCGGATGTTCCTTCAGAGTTGCAGATACCGTTCGACCAGGCAGCCAAATCAGGATAATCAACCGCTAGCTAAATCCATTCATGTTAAATCTACTAATTGGAAGGAATGTCGGTACCATGATGAAACCAGATAGAGGGTTAGCACCAAACCAAGAAATATACCAGCTATATGAAGACCCCTTTATAGTGGAAAAAAAGGTAACAGATTACATCACCTCCAATCAATGCCAGAGAACAGAGGAGCAAAGATAGTTCACAGACAAAAACCAAAAGGCAGGTGCCCCAAAAGCAGACCACGAGTACGGTGGCTTGCTGACGTAGAGGCAGATCTACAGCAGCTAAAAGTCACTGCCTGAAGAGGTCAAGCACAGGATAGATCAGAAAGGACAGATGTGCTAAAGCAGGCCAGGGCCCTCCATGGACTGTGACGCCAATGGGATGGATGGATGGATGGATGGATGGAAAGATGAGTGGATGGATGGATGGACGGACGGATGGATAGAACAATGGATGGATGGATGGATGGAAGGATGGGTGGATGGATGGATGAATAGAAGGATGGATGGAAGGATGGGTGGATGGATGGATGGATAGAAGGATGGATGGATGGATAGATGGATGGATGGATGGATGAAAGGATGGATGGATGGATGGATAGAAGGATGGATGGATAGAAGGATTGATGTATGGATGGATAGAAGGATTGATGTATGGATGGATGGAAGGATGGGTGGATGGATGAATGGATGGATGGATGGATGGAAGGATGGATGTATAGATGGATGGAAGGAAGGATGGATGGACGGATGGATTGATGGATGAACGGACGGATGTATGTATGGATGGATGAATGGAAGGATGGATGATGTCGGAACAATCAAATACGTTTGTTAAAGTAGAAGGCATCGGCTTATAAATTACTTAAAACCAATCAGAAGTTTTTAAAATCTAAATTAAATCTAGTCTTCCATGTTAATTGAAATCTAATTTCTGGCAACTGATTGGTTTTTCTGTCTAATTCAGGCAAATCGTTCCATGCTAAAATATCCCCATAGAATAAGGAGCATTTGTACAATTCTGATATATAGAATAAAAAGTATGTGGGAAACTTGATAGAGAGGCTAAGTACCCTTGAACATTGAAAGGGGCTCGAGGTTCGACACCTGACACGAGCAGAGTTGTGTTTACTGAGCGCCTAAAGGTAGAATGGAAAACCTACTCCTAGATACCCCCTCCCCCCACAAATGAAATTGGACCAAAGCGCTCCGAGCATGCTATAAGCATGAAAGTAGCGCTATATAAAAAAAGCTTTAAATATGTCTTTTTTTTGGCATGGTTTATTTGATTATGCTTTTTGAAACTAATTTATACAATAGTGCTTTATGTCTAATTGCTGCTTTACTCATTTTCTGTTAAGTAATAAATCATTTTTTAAATAAATTACAGCTTCTGATTACGAATATAAATGTACTTTATTCTAAGAAAATTTTGCAAGTTCATTTTTTCCTGATATTTCCACAATTATATAATGACGAATACAATAATTTGAGAGGAATCATTTCTTTATTTTTTCTTGCAATAAAAACCTGCATATTTTTGCTTCCAGGCAGAGGACCTAGTCTAGACATAGTTTGTTTTTGCTGCGGTGGTCAGCTGTGGAATGTTACTCCTGGTGCTGACGTCTACTACTTGCATGCTTTGTACTTCCCACACTGCGTCTACATCAGATGTATCTTAGGCGTCCACTACATCCACGCAGTTAACGATGTAAGTTTTTTATTAGAGTTTGTCATAGTAACTTCCGCTTTGCGATCTGTAAAGGTTGTCTGTTTCTTTCGCCCACGATTAACGAGGGTGTCATGCGGCCATCACAACTACCATTTTTTTTCAGAGAGTGTTACGTTAATTCCTAGCAATGTTTCAAAATTGGTTTATTTTAATTCTATAAATAGTGTAGCCAATCTAAGGGAGACAACTCTATGAATGAGCACTGTAAAGTTAAATGGTGATTATTACTTATGATAAAAGATTTGAGACGATCAATTTAGGCATACATCGAAATGTCAGTCTTAGTTATAAAGCCTTCTAGCTCAATCATGTAAGTTTGTCTGTCGCCTCTGTCTTCACTTTCTTAAAGCGTCCACACGCTGTATCGTTCTCTAGTCTTCAGAGTGTCTCAAGACCGGCTGTCTTCACAAACCTACAGGAACGTCTTCAAGTCGCTAAAATATACCCTCCCACTCGAGTCTACGCACGTACGGTTCTCTAGTAAACGCCAGGGCGCAGTTATTAAGCTACGAATTCCCTTTGTGGACATCGGCAGATAGACAGGGGTCTTTAAGGTCCGCAACATGTTTTGACGTAGACTTAACGTTGTCTTGTTCTGTCCGGCTGATTGAGATACACACCGAAAACGAAAGCTTCACTCAGGTTATAGGTCTCTTTTTCTCGTCCCTTTCTCTGTCTCTTTCTTGTTTAGGTCTGCAACCGTCACGTTTCTAGTCTTGGAAGACATTCTTGTACAAACACACCAGCGTCTAAACGTAACAGCCTGTGCAGCCAAATCTTTTGTCGTTTCCAGTACCTGATGTGAAACAATGTTATGCGGCGTAGTGCCATTTTCAACCTGAAAGAAATAAAACAACAAGACTAAGAAATAGATGTAAGCTTACAATGACTAAACCTTAAATAGACATGTAAATGGATTAGCTCTCCTTAGATAGTGTAAAAACTTGTATCGCCTAAGTCAGTAAGACCATGGCTAGACTGTAACTAGAAAAGAGTCGGCCTTAGACTGGTTTGACCGTTAGCTTCAAACTGGGTGCCGCGCCTGGCAGGAATATTTATATCAGTCATGGCTCTGGCTTTTAAAGATGTGTATCGTACGATCGACGTAAATTTAATTAATGCACCGCCTATTGAATTTGAGTTGCTTCATTATGCATGCTGTATGAAAAATGTTGATATAATGACCTAATTAATAGTAATAGTCGTAATTGTGAAATACAAAAAACAACAAAATTGAAGA
Organism: Biomphalaria pfeifferi; assembly: GCA_030265305.1. NCBI lineage: Eukaryota > Metazoa > Mollusca > Gastropoda > Planorbidae > Biomphalaria > Biomphalaria pfeifferi. The sequence continues at coordinate 2,754,122 of JASAOG010000092.1, forward strand.
GTGGCAAGCATCCATTAAACTAAAGTAAAAAGGTTAAGCTCCCCTTTCTGACCTTACAATCTATGGGGCAGATGATGTTAAGGTCATATGTTTCTTGGCCAATGGTTAACAAGCAGGGTGTCATGTGACCAGTATCATGACCAACCGCCTTTTCCCCTAAAGGCATCCTAAAAATCCCGAAATTGAATATCCCAATCATCGCTGGGATTCGAACCCAGGACCCCAGTTTCGGAAGCCAAGCTCTTATTTACTCTGCCTCCGCAACCCCATTAAACTGGGCCTCGCAATTTGTAAGGCCGGCCATGCTGTAAAGCTTGGTCTTTGACTTTGTGCAATGAGAATGCGTGACTTGGACCAATTAACAACTAGCTAGCAATCAACCAACTTTTTTGTTCTTTATTTAAAAGATTTATAGTGACAATAATTAAAGTTGGATTTAAATGTTCTGTGCAGTAAGAAATTTGCCAGCTCTTTCTTGTATACAGCGGTAGTGGCTTCAACACCTAAACTCTTGTTCAACACTTGTAAGTTTCAGACGTTCTTTCAGATATAACGACTATAACGTCCTAGTCCTCTAAACGTCATGCAGGACGTCAGGGGATGACGGCGTTGCATGGTTTAAACCCAGGACCATCAAGACAATTCCTATTCTCATTTTTTAATAAAGTAAAAATAAATTAAAAAAGAAACAAAATGAAGTGGTTCTAGAAGTTTTTAAAGATAGCTGTCACTCATGTTTTGTTTTTAAGATGATCTCAAGTAGAGTACAACAACAAGTGCGGACAAATCGAAGTCGAGTTGTTCCTGGTAAGAGTCTTTGTACAAAGTTTATATCAACTCATTCTGGTACAATTTTCATACACATTATTCTCCCACTGTCTCGGATAGAAGCTGTTCTTTTTCGTTTTGGCACTACTTACTATTTGAGTCGCACTGTTCACTGCAGTAGACACACTTTTCACATTCATTGCATCCTTATGATAATTAAATCATTATATAAAAAAACTCTGATCTATAATTTTATTTACATTATCTATTTAAGGACATTAAATTTTCTAAAGATAATGGAGTATAAGGATTGCCATTACACGTACTCATCAAATGTTTTAAATTATAAAAGTTGTATATATTCTTAAACACAGAAAAACGAAAGTGCGCAAGTTGTTTTCTAAGACTGGAGTCTTGAGTTTGACTAATCACCCTGCACACTATATGAAGTTGACTTAATGAAAGCCTTAATTTTAATTCTACAAACTCTAACCCTAAGTCTAACTCTTCTTATGTCACTATATTTAATAATTCCGAAACAATAACCAGATACAACTGTATCCACAGATCATAACCGACACTATCAATATGAATGGACATCTGGAAGGCCAACAATTTTCAGATGTCTGCTCTGCAACAGCAGACGACGATCTATTCAATTCTACCCATGCCATCATTTACTATTCTGTCTGTGTTGTGGTTTCAACCTTAGAGTGTGTCCAGTTTGTGGACTCCAGGTCATTTCAATAGGATACGTTATACAAACCGGATGACCAGCAGATTCAATAAATAGAATAATATTTTAATTGTCTTCGTTTGTTTTTAATATCTGTGTGACAGTGTATATGTAATGAAACGATCATTTATTGTAACTATAGCTTTTTTTTTTGACGGTACGCACCGGTACGGCGTACCGGCACCTTTTTCAGTGTGGGGAAAATTTTTTTTTTTTTTTTGTATTATTTAACATTTATTATTACTTTATTAGTAGTTAAAAGTTAGGCAATCCGTCATTGAGTACCGGCACCTATATTTTTACAAAACAAGATTACAAAGAGAGTTTGTGTAACACAAACTCAGAGGCGGCCCCCGTGGGAGACGGATCCCTGTCGGATCCGAATATTTGCTGGTCGAATGAGGATGGCATCGAGCAGGGTATGAAACCGAGACAGTAGAGATAATTAGTCCTGCGCGCTAACCGCACGACCTGGCATTGCTCTTAATCTAATGGCAAACTGGTTACAAACTAATAGCCTACTATATACCTACACATTACGGAATGACAACTACCGGATATGTACAATATGTCAGTAGAGCGACTTTAGATAATCTTTTAGTATTGAGCATTTTCATTTAGGCCTAAATGAAACTAGAATGAGGATGTAAATTCTACCTAAATTAAACTACTACTTTAGCACTCTCAATATCTATATCTACTATATTAAAATAGTAGATTAGTTTTAGTATTTTATAACATTGCAATTTTGACATATTGACAATCTAGACTTTAGAAATAAAAATCTACACTTTAATCCTAGAAATTAAAATTATAGATCTTGATCTAGTCTAAATCATAGCTGTCTGGTAGTGTGGTTTGCGAGCTGGGCTGTCATTTGGATTCATCGATGGTCCCAGGTTCAAACTCTGCCCACTCCACTAGCGGCTCCAGAACTTTGGAGTGGGGGGGGGGCGATTTTTTTCCAAACCCTAACCCTAACGCCCAGTAAACCATAACCCTATGCATAAACGTGAGTACAGCACACACACACACATATATATATATATATATTATACACACACACATATATATATATATATATAGCATTTCTCAACCTTCGGCGAAAAACAAAACAACTGGGGCAGAGCTATAAGGTTCTCTTGTGGGGTTGGGGGCGAAACCCCGACGCCAAAAGCGTTTTCTTGCATTCTTCACTGCAGAAACGCATTCTCCTGACAAGTACAGCTCATTATACATCAATGGAGTTCGGGGCAAAGCCCCGATGCCAAAAGCGTTTTCTTGCATTCTTCACTGCAGAAACGTATTCTCCTGACCTAAAGCTCATCATTCATACTATTAAAAAAGGACCTTTCGAATAATGTTGTACTTGAAAAATATTCTAATATGAATTTATAGGCCTATAATACATTGCAAATAAAACCGATTTGTTCCTTGAAAAGATAGGATATCCCACATACTTAGATTTTTGCTTTGAGGATCGCCGCCGAAAAAAAAATATTCGATAAATAGTATTCAAGAAAATTGAAGTATAAATTGTGAGTTATAGTCCCAAATTTATTTAACTAGAAAAATATCAGATTGAGTAAAGGTTGGGAATAGGCGACTAAGAAAAAATTACTGGGTTTAGAAGTCATCTCAATCATGACTCTTATACTAAAACATTTTGTTTGAATTCCAACTTTTCCAATGCAGTCTTTCTTAAAATAATTATGATAATTCATGGGAAATTACATAAACTTTGTCTGGAAAGGGAAGGGGCGGTAGAGTGAAAATGATTAATCCTCGCCCCTTTAATACTTTCTGTTAAAGATTGCATTTGGCATTAAAGAATAGGGATGGGGCGACTCGATATAAGAATTTAATTTATAGTATATATAAATTATATTAGTTACAGATTTTTTTTTTAATTTTTGTAATTTCTTAACTATAATACAAAAAGAAAAAGTATTGGTTTGTCCGATGGGGGAAATGCAATTGCATGTATCGCCCTCCCACTTGGTACAACCCTTTTTCATTTAAATTTACTAATGATACAAATTTTAGATTAGAGTGTGGTACGACATAATATACAATGGGTCACATATCAATACGTAGTTTATATTATATAGATATTAAACTAATTTTGTTCACAAACTATGATGCTCCACAAAAATAGGACCGCCCCCCCCCCAACACTCAGAGGGCTAGAGTGGGGAGGGCAGTACATGCGATCGCCCCCCCCCCCACCCCACCGAATCGGCCAAAATACCAGAAAGGGAGCGACATAATATAAAATTTATATATTTATTTAACTAATTTTGTTCACAAACTATGATTTCTCCATAAAAACGGACCGCCCCCCCCCCTCAAACGGTTTAGATGGGAAGGGCAGTAGAGGTATTCGCCCCCCCCCCCCCACCAATCGGCAAACAGGGAACGACATAATATAAAGATTGGTTAAAATATCAATAACAAATTTTACAAATATAGATATTTAATTGATTTTGTTAGCAAGGTGTGATTTCTACTAATAAATTGGACCGCCCCCCCTCACTCGAAAGTTTAGGGGGGGGGGGGGGGCGGGATTAATACCATTGCCCCCTCCCGACCCCTGCAAATCAGCCAACATACTAGAGGGGGGAGGCGAAATAATCTAAAAATAGGTTGAAATATAAATAATTAGTATATATTTTTAACATAAGTAATAAATTCATATACAAATTGTGTGAATCCTATACTATAGTTCGTCTGCCCCCCCGCTTCGGGGGAGGGGTCGGCCGAGTGGGGGGGGGGGGGGGGCGATTGCCCCTACCGCCCCCCCCCCCCCCGGATCCGCCAGTGGCCCACTACAATCCCCCGTCATCCTACGGGAGGTTTGGACTACAACTCTGAAGGAACATTCGAAACATGTAAAACAACAAACATTCTAAACAAGACCAAGAAATTCTAAATCTAGATTCTATAATGATTTTATTAAAAATAAATTTAAATTTAGTTTTAAAAATATAGCTGTAGTGTAAGAAAAAAAATCTAGATCTAGTGTAAAAAATCTAGATCTAGTGTAAAAAATCTAGCTATTATGTCTTTTTAAAATGCGAGTAGAATTACGAGGTTCAACAGACATTACTATACCGAGTTGTTTTAGCATTTAAAGAATTTATTCCATATGACGTCAAAGGAAAAAAATCCACTAGTCACACGGGCTAGTTAGACTAAAACATATCATCTATACGAGCAGCTTGTTGAGGGTTCATAGACATTGGTGCACCGAGTGATTTCTTTTAGCATTTCATTTAAAGAATATAACGTCGAAGGAAAAAAATTCCATTACGTCACACGTCCTAATTAGACTAAAAAATGTCATCTTTATGAGCAGCTTCTCTACGGATCATAGACATTGGTGCACCGAGTTTGTTCTTTTATCATTTCATTTGATGGGCTAGTTAGACTTATATATATAGAGAGAGAGCATAAAGGAAGGGTCAAAGATTGCAGATGTCATACACAACAGAAGCAGAAAGTAGGGTGAAAATGCAACGGCGCCTGGTGATTATATATGCCCAACCTGCGATCGCAACTGTGTAACAAGGATTGGCCTCTTTAGTCACACAAGAAGTTGCAAAGGGAAAAGATCGTCTCTCGAGACGTAAAATGCCACAGATATATATATATATATTTAAAGTATTAAAGACGCTTTTTTTTGTTTTGTCTGTCAGTCTGTCTGTCGGTTATGTTAATAGCGAGAAAAAAAAAGACTAAAAGCTATTGAAAATCTGATTAAAATTTAATTTCCCTTCCGAAACATCGCATTAGTTTTTGTTTCTATAATAGATTGTTCCGGATGTTTACATATTTATAGTGAGAGAAAATAAGAATTCCAGATTAATCAAATGCCGTTAATTAAATTTGTGGGATGTTCTGTTATAAAAATTAGATGTACCATAGCCTTATGGGGATTTTTTTCAAACCATACTTTGCGATTTTACATAAATAGAGTTAAACTATTTTTCATAAAAAATCCGGAACAACCAATTTTCGTAAATGAGAAAATTATTTGTTTTATTTATTAGATGAGGGATTTCAAACATGGAGTTATTAGATTTTTCATATAAAATTCGGATCATTTTTGGCGAAGATTTGTAAGAAAATTAAGTCGATTTCTTTTTCGAAACAAAATCGGAACATTATTTACCGATTAAACAACTTTGATTATGTTTCGGCAAGAAAATTAAGTGTAAAATAAGTCTAAAAATTGTTTTTCAATAATCGTTTCTAGTAAATTACTTTCTTATTTTAAAATCCTGAGTAACCTATTGTCGATATTTTTGAAAAAAATAAAATTATTTGACATAAAGTTGTTTTAAATTAAAAATTCGGAACAATTGATATTGATAAATAAACTATAGTGACGTCGAGTCAAAGAATATAAGTGTAATATTAGTCAATTATGCGATTTCAAACAATCATTTGACATAATTTATTTTTTATTAAACAATATCGGAACAACTTTATAGTTAATGAAATATAAATCAGTATAGTTATTTTTATTTAGCATTTATATGCTATTTACATTAAAAAACCGAAACAATATATTAATGATCGTGTGTTTCTTGCAACGTTTAAGCATGGAAATAAAATGTACTATTACTTAGAAGAGCTAACAAATATTCATTGGCATTGATTTGTTTTTCACAAAACATCCGGAACAATCTATTATAGATACTTAAAACTATTGCAATATTTCTGAATGAAAAATTAAAGGTTAAATCAGATTTACAATAGCCTCTAGTGTTATATGTTAATCTAATCTTGACGGACAGACCGACCAACAGACAAAACACACAAAAATAATCTTCTTTTATTCGGATGGGGGCACTAAACAGAAAATAAATAAAATCTTTTTTTTTTTTAAAGTTTAATGAATTGGTTTATAGTTGCTGAATGTTGCGACGTTACGCTACTGCACGAAAGTCGCTGCATAAAAAGTCCATTTTAAAAAATGTGCGTGATATTTACATACAAAGTGCACATTATTAGCCTTAATAAACAAACAGAAATGTTTTCTTTTAATTTTAGCAGCTAATTTACCAGAAAAAACACCTTTAACTATTATTTATATTTGTTGTAAACGTTTCCTGTACATTTTATAAATATATTTGACTTGGTGATACTGAAAATACACAAGAATTGTCCATCTTTGTTGGCATATTGTAACATTGCCTCCCTTACATTTACCTAATTGTTTTAGAATTGGTGTATTTTTAAGAAAAAATAACTTGCATAATTAATTTTATAAATTAAACGGTTTGCTTTTAGAATCCAAAAGTAGCCGTTGCACATAAACTTTTCAAGTCGCATTTAATGATGAAATAATATTTTTCATATCTCTTCTAGTTTTTGAGATCTGAGTGTGACAGAGGGAAAGACGGACATTAACCACAAACCTGATAGCGGCTTTTTCCCCTTACGGGGCCGCAAAAAACAACACTGAATGTAACTACCCCAAATAATTTCTATTTTCTTATCTTTCTTGCTACGACTAATTATTCTCCACTTAGCGAGATATAGGGCTCCAACGTTTCAATGGTTTACATATATAGTCATGACATTTAGATTTTCTCAAATAATATTAAAAATGGGGGGGGGGGGGGGATTGACTAGTTTTCTTTGTGCCTGTAGCAAGATTGCCATAAAACAGGGGTTCTCACCTGTGGGTCGCGACCCCTTTGTGGGTCGATTGACGATTTGCCAGGGGTCGCCTAAGACCATCGAAAAAATGAATTGTTTTTGTCCATTCTTCTATTGCTGTGTGTATGCGGAGGGGGGGGGGGTTGCGGCAGAGTGGGGGGTTGTAAAAAGGGTTGCCGAGCCTAAAAGGTTGAGAACCGTTGCCATAAAGGATGGATTTCTGGATGTATTTGTCTTAAATACAGCTGTCATTATAATGTGTGTATAATCTATTTTTAAAGATATTTGGAGGCTCGAATATCTAGTAAGTTGGCTTAGTCTTGGAAGACATTAGGTAGAACTGTGTTTTGCCATTAACTAAAGGTCGAAGACCAAGAAGCTTAATCTCACGTATATTGCTCATGCAAGACACACTTACTTACGGTTAAAGACCTAATTTACTAGCCATTTTATATATGTCTCTAGCCTAATTAAGAGTGGCCCATACCATTCTGAATGGTCTAACTCTGGATAATTAATTAAGATCGATCCCCTTTGATTGGCCGAATTTCTCACACCAAATTTTGTCTTGTTTAATTTTTGTTTCAGACATCACTTAAGCCTTAAACAGGAAGGTGCTTGCTAAAACACTTCATATGAAGGAACACTACTCACTTTTATTCAAAGGAATGTCAACTTATTTTCTGAAAAACATCTTAGCTTTATAAGTTCTTTGTTGTATACATTTCCACACGGCGTGTGGAGGAAGAAAAAAAAACAAACTTATATTAAGCTTACCTTGTATCAACAACAAAAAGTACAGAACTTCAGCAACAGATGTCTGAGATATATCTTAAAAATACACTGGTAAGACAAAATAGAAAACGCCAAACTATCGGAGATGGGGTGGGCAGAGAAAAATAGAGGTGCAGATCTTAGAGAGGATGTGGAGATGGATTGGTCACAGGCCAATAACCGACTTTATTGGTGGCTAGAAAGTACTTGCTCACTCCACAATGCACAAGCTGGCTTCAGGAAAGCAAGTAGAACAGAAGACCACCTCTTTCCTTTTATCCAGGACACAGTAGAAGGGTTTCATGAAAACAAGCACACTACAGCAGTATTTATAGATTTGCAGCAAGCCTATGATAGAGGGTGGAGAAAAGGCCTATTTTTGAAGATGAAAAAAATGGGCATCCATGGAAAAATGTACAGCTGGATCAGGGCATTCTTAAACAACAAAACCATCCAAATCCGATTCGAAGGTGCCATCTCTAGTAAAAAAAATTTTGGAAGAAGGACTACCACAAGGTTCAGCCCTTAGCTGCACTCTCTTTCTAATCTTCATGAATGACCTCCCGGACCTCATTTAGGTCAATAAGGCACTTTATGCAGACGACCTTTTAATTTGGACTACAGAGAAATATCCAGTGCTGACTAGATCTAAACTAAATAGAGCCCTCACAACTATCTCCACATATTCAAAATTATGGAAAATGGAAATAAACAAAGAAAAGGCAGTTTATTCAATCTTTAGCCACAGCAACAAAACAGCAAAAAGGAACTACATCCTAAAAATAGACTCTCAGCCAATAAATTGACCAACATATCTTGGTGTAAAACTACACCGAAGATTGTCTCTAAAACACTTTATGGCAGATTAAAAAGAAAAGGCATCACAGAGATTAAACATAATAAAACACCTAGCAGGAACATCCTGGGGAGGTGAAAAGAAAACCTTAAGACAGTTATACACTGGATATGTCAGGTCTGTAATGGATAACTGTCTCTCCATACAAGTAGCTGCCAACAAAACCTATCAATCATCCGTAGATACAATCCAAAATCAAGCCTTGCGGCTAATTAGTGGAGGTATAAGAACTACTCCCACAGCAGCCTGTGAAATAGACTCCAATATTGAACCTCTTAAGTTATTGCGCAACAGAGCAGCATTAGAAGCTATTGAGAGATACAGAAGGTTGGAGGACGATTATCCAAATAAATTACTAACACAGAGAAATAGGAAAAACAACCAAAAAAAGCAAAGAACTCTGATCCAACTTACTGACGAACTAGCCCTAAAACACCATCTACCCAATAACAGATTTTCAAACATTACACCCGGACTAAACTACAAACAACCAACCATCAAAACACATTCACAAAATAACACCTTAACGAAAGAATCAAATCCTCTGGAGCTCAAAGTAGGCACGCTTGAAACAATCGAAAGCTATCAAAAAACAGCTATCCATATTTACACAGACGGATCGGCTTTCAAAGCTACCATCAATACTGGTCTTGGTGCCTTCCTGGTCTTCCCTAAAAATAAACACTTTCAGATAAGCGCACCCTGTGGCGATTACTGCTCAAAGTTCCAAGCCGAAATTGAGGCAATTACCATAGCACTTCAGACAGTGAAAAACAAATTATATGAAGGAGTGCAACCACCATCAGATATTGTTGTCTTTACAGACTCCCAATCTACTCTGCAAGCACTTAACAGCAGCACCTCAAACAGCCCAAGAGAGTTGACAACACTCATTGTGATAATCCACCATATGATATTAAAATTAAATATCAATATCACACTACAGTGGATCCCTGGACACATTGGCATCATGGGAAATAAAAAGGCAGATAAGCTATCAAAGGCAGGTTCATCTATGAAACAACCAGATAGACCTGTTAACTACCTTACCCTAAGGTCAATATTAGTCAACAATCACAAAGAAGAGTGGCTCAACAAATGGGCATCTGGAAATACAGGCAGACCCATGTACAGAGAAATGACTACGCCTAACAAACTGGACAGTATTAACTCCCCCGCAAAGAACAATCTACAATCTTCCAACTAAGAACAGGACACACACCACTATTAAATTACCACCTGAACAAAATAAACTCCACACAACTACCCCTCTGCAGACACTGCGCCCACCCCTTTGAAACCGTAAACCATATCCTCTTGGAATGCCCCTCCCTAATCCACATTAGGCAGACCCTACTTCCACTACAGCCCAACATAACCAACACCCTGTACGGCAGTGCTGAACAACTGAAGAAAACAGCACACTTTTTTTCCTTGGCACAGTCTGCAAAAGAGCTCACAGCTCAGCAGCAATAAAGCTGGCTAGAAGAAGAAGAAGAAGTCACAGGCCTTAGAGTGGAGCCCCCAGGGAACGATGTTGATATTGTGTTTATGTGTATGTGTTTGTTATTAGTATGTAGAGTTCTTCCTCTTGGTAAGAAAGTTCATATCATAGTGTTGTGTGTAGCCTCGTAATGTGAGATTGTGTAAATAAATTCACTGATTAATATGGCGTTATAGTGTTGGCGTTGTTTATGGTTATAAATTTAGCGTTTGCTAGTTTACCAACAACAGAGCTAGACAGGCTTTAAGGTGGAGCCCCCAGGGAACAAGACGTAGAGGAAGACCAAATTGAACATGGCGACACATTACACGAGATAAAGCCGAGAGGACAGGAAGGAGCTGGGACGCCATTAAGAAACTAGCAAGAGACCGTGGAGAGTTGCGTTTTTATACTGAGGCCCTATGTTCCATGAGGAACACAAAGGAATGATGATGATGATATTGACTTGTATCAATTGGTCTGCCTCAGTAGTGTCATTGATCTAGACTTATAATAAAAAAGCATTTATAAAAATTTAATTTAAAAAAAAAGAGAACAACCTGAATTCGAACTTGTGAGCTAAAGCCTAAGACAACGCAGTAACCTGTCCAATAGAAGGTAGTCCATAAAGATAGACATGTGTTGAGTTATCTATTGTTTCTATTTCATGTTTGTGTTCACTAAGCCTGACACGGCGGCCTGATCTAAAGGGAAGTAATTCAGCTGATACCACAACTTCAGTCAAATAATAATTTATTCCCTTCATTCCATAACCAAACAAAGTAGTTTTTTTACCAATAGTTTATTAACTAATTGGTTAATTTTTTTTTGGATTCTTGCTTATTTCATCTATATACAATAATTGTGCAAATTTCGGCATGCTCTTAGATAGGGTATGGAGAAAAATAACGTGTACATGATCTTGGCCAGTTGCGTGCTTTACTGCATATGCTGTCGCACTTTGTAAAAAGTTGAATTATTATGTTTATTTTAGTGTGTTAGTAGAACAGGTTTGCCAAATTTAAATATTCAAGGACAAGCATTGCATAGTTCATGACCAGAAACACTGTTCTGAACAGCATGGCGTTTAACAACTTGCGATCTACAGGGCTAACCGCCGGCTAACGGTCTACGAACAACGATCGAATCGTCCTTATTTTCCTCCACTAGAGTTGTCAGTTTCCTCATAAATCTGTAAGACAGGAGGGAAAAATGATTGCAAAAAGTTTGGAAATAAGTCAAAAATGATAGAACAGTCCAAAAATATTTTTTAAAAAACAAGGGTACAAACAGAGTTTGTGGCAGCCTGTGTGGAAACACAAACTCAGAATCGGCCCCCGACGTGGTCTACTCAGGCAAGTAAAAAGGCAGGATTCAATATTTTCAGCATGAATATTGGAAGCTATGAGCTGAAAAAATATCAATAACTACAATTATATCTCCGCCACACACACACAAAAAAATGACTTGTGTGGAAAATTTGCAATATTATTATGTAGTTAGGCCGACTGACGACATGATACTACATAATAGAAGATACAAGCATATATTATGCCTATTCTTATTACAGTGTTAACATTAATATATATTCAATGAACTGATGATTGACAAGATATGGTTCAATGTGAACCTGGCTTATCTGATGTATGATTATCTAATTGATTGTTTTGTAAAGGGCCGATCTGCCATTTAAAACGTCAATGAAAATAAATTCCATTAAGCTCAATCTCTAAACAGTATCTTAAATGTGTTGCATTGCAATGTAGTGAATAGCATGAAACTCGGCTTAGTAAATGATGTTTTAAAATATATTTTACTTATATGTACAGATTAAATATATTATTTAGTAAAAATGTAAGGTAAATTATGTCTGTCTGTCTGCCTGTCTGTCTGGTAAAAAGTTTGTACACGTTATTTATCGCACACCCTATATCTGATCACGTGCACATTTAAAAAAAAAAATTATAGCTTTTATATAGCGCTACTTTCATGCTTATAGCATGCTCAGAGCACTTTGGTCCAATCTCAGTTGTGAAACTGAGGATGGAAAGGGGGTATTTAGGAGAAGGTTTTTTCGTGATGCCTTTAGGCGCTCAGTAAACACAACTCTGCCCGAGTCGGGTGTCGAACCTCGAGCCCCCTTCATAGATAGCCAAGCCAAGCCAAGTTCAAGCGCACTTAGCCTCTCGACGCACAATTATTATTATAATTAGTTTGCACAATTATTTCTATTAGGGCGCCATTATCCCGTTGATTGTTAGGCTTGTCCTGTCTGAGGGCTCCCAGTGGTAACGGTCATTATGACTTGGCATGAGGGGCCGACCCACGTACACGGCGCACCGCGCCTCGTTCCTTAGACACACTCGCTACAAGTGGCCGAGGACAATGCTAACCATGGAGAGATTGCCCCATATTCCTATACTGTAACCGCCGCTGTTCCGTGTAAGGACCGCCCCTCCAGATTAACGGCTAACTGATGACGGCCCCCTTTGTGGAACGGCGTGGCGGACTTGTTGAACTGGTGTGCGGGCTATTTGTTCCATACCTACCCCGAGTGAGAAAAAAAAAAAAGATCACCCAGGAAATCCTGCAAGGGCCTTGTTCGCCACTCGTACTTGGTCTATCTTGTTCCACTACTAGACGTTTCCACGGAGGCGCCACGCTGAGGCGACGGGTAGCTGAAATCCATCGTAACATTTACACAGTTTCCCCCTTCTTCCCCCCCCCAGCCCAATTTTTTACAAACTGGTCCAGGCAAGTGATAGGTTCATAATAATAATAATTATAAAGCTTGTCTTTGAGTCTGAAGATTAATGAGGAATACAGTATTTCCCGTGGCTGCACAGCCCCAGCTGTGACCTGCATATTTTGCACATCCAGGGTAAGCATAACCATTGTCCGCAGGTGGTCGATAGGATCGTAGTACGTTGAGATAACTAAAAGCATGAAATTGAGCTAAACTAGACTAGATCTATTACAAACGTAATCACATTACCAATCCAAACAAATTGATAAAATTACACCAAATACATTTTAAAAAATTCTTTTTATTTTTTGTTTAAGTATTTTTAAATATTTTTTAAAAAGAAATACCACAACAATTTGTTTTAGAATGTTATTTATACTGTTGACTTGTAGAAGCGTGAACTTCTAGTTTATGAACTTTACTACCTATTGATATCAGGGATATTTTTATATTTCTAGGAAATTTCTCTAATTGTAATATAAATAATCATATCAATTTGTCTGCTATGGTTTTCTCCGAAACAACTCGTAAGTGGTATGCTCAGGTTCAGATTTAGGTAACGGCAGATGGGGCAACTACCCCATACATCCACAAGAGAAGGGTCTCGACAAGAGTGAGAATGAAAAATGTTTAAAACTTTCGCATTTTTACCGACAACAATTGAAATCCCAAGGTTGTCAACGACTGTTGTGGGAATAGTCTGCTTGTAGCTTGTTCTACACGGGGAAACCAAGGCCTTGTAATGTCTTGTTTCCATTTGTTAATTTGATAGACTTGTAGCCTACTAAAACAGCCTCTAGAAGAAAATTTTTAAAAATACTTTAAAAAAAAAAAGCTTTTATTAAGAGTACTTGTTTTAATTAGTTTGGATCAATTAACAATTAGTTGTGTAAATTCATTTGTAATAGATGTAGACTAACAATAAAAAGTATTCATAAAAATTAAAAAAAAATAGGGGAACGACCTAGATTCGAACTGATGGCTCAAGCCTTCTCAGGCGTCTCAAGCCTAGACGTAACCACTCTGCTTGTGAAGATGTTATGAACATGGAAGATTGTATAGGTATCTATTGTTTCTATCGCCTTGTCCTATTTTAAGGTTTGTGTTCACCAAGACTCGGACGACGACCTATAAAGGGGACCAATTCAGCTTATACCACCACTTCAGTCAATTACAATTTCTTTCCCTTGTTTGTGTTACCAAACACAATAATTATATACTTATATTTAAATAACTAATTAGGCATTTTTTTAAAGTGATTCTTGTGTTGTCAGGTAAAAGAGATAATTATGCAAAATAACAGCTTGATCCAAGATTGGGTGTGGGAGAGATAACGTGTACAAACTTTTTACCAGACAAATAAAAAAACAAACAGAGTTAGTTGATATACGCTTTGTAAAAAGACCAATTTAAGGTTCTGTTTTATAATCGCATTCTTGAAGATCAGAGATGCCTTCCCAAACTTAGACGTTACTCTAGGAATGTACAAATCTTGAACTTCACTGGAGAGCTGCTCGTTTTCAAAAATGAACATTATAAGGAGAGCAACCGAACGTCGATGTGACAAAACCGCTAATGAAGTTAGCCCTAATTAGAGTTCAAAGTGATTGATTAAGGGTGATAAATTTCAGTTATACTTTCATAAATTACTACATTCTGGTAGAAATGATTTTATTTGTTCCAAAACAATTTTAGAAAGACTTGACGGGAAAAATGTTTCTTTTATTTTAAAAATAATTAGGGACCTCCGCTCCTTCGCTGCACCTGTAACTCCAGAACTCAAAATCCGGCCCTGGTTATTCTCCTAGGAATGTTCGCCTAAACTCCCTGCCGGGGAGGTGGGGTTGGTTTGGATTGGATTAGGACGTAATCATCTCAAGTTCTCAAGGGAAAAAAAGTCGTAGAGAATTAAAAATGCAACACTTGATTGTTTGGTTAACAGATTTCTTTATACATTTTTTGTTTCATCTAATATTTCCCGAAAAGGTACACTTATATTTATTGTGTCTCCATTAAAAAAAAATAAGCCTTATAAAAAGTCATGGTCTTTGCCATAGACATAAATAAATATTGACTGAAAAAAGGAAATAACTTCATGTAACTTGAAAACATGTATATCTATTCTTGTCGGATTTCCGAATTCTAAAAAGACCTTGACTTTTTATAAGGCTTATATATTTTTAATGAAGATACAATAAATATAAGTGTACACTTTCGGGAAAACTGCAGCAGACTTATCGGGAAAATCCCATATTTTATTTAAACCTTAACTTCCATTGGTTAAAATTCAGCTTTTACGCAAGCCTTAATCATGTAAACGTGAACTTTTGACAGACACACATGTTTGGAATAATAGACACAATGAGATACAGTACAAGTGTGGATAATTTTAGAAAAGTCACCACCACGACTAGTCTGTTGAACTATTGGGAAAAACAATAAATGTAAGGCTAGTTAGTAGAAAAGGTTAAAAAAAGATTTGAGTGCAATTAATCAATGCAATTAAGATTTGATTGTTACACTCAACCAATGCCCACATAAAGACTCATAATGTTTATTTATATTATTATAATATTTAAATATAGCAGTACTTTCATGCTTATAGCATGCTCAGAGCGCTTTGGTCCAATCTCATTTGTGGACCAGTTGGTGGGCGGTGGGAGGGGGTATCTATGAGTTGGTTTTCCGTGCTGACGCAAGTCTGCCCGAGTCGGGTGTCGAACCTCGAGCCCCTTTCTAGGTAGCCAAGACAAGCCAGGTGCACTTAGCCTCTCGACCACGCTTCCCACCTTTTCATCTCATAGCCATGACTCAGATAAGGTTTGATCTTTACCTAATTAAACAAGATAATACAAAATAATACTTTAAATAAAAAAAAGACTATACCTCTTTTGTACAGTGTGGTTCCTGAACAAAAACTTCATAAACTTTGGAATGAACAATGCCTAAACGCGGAATACCGGAAGATGTATAAATATTTTCAAGCCAAATTTACAGTTACTTATTTGTATACTTTCAGAATAGTAACAGCCAAAGTTAACTTTTCCAGTGTGGCGAATGAGGTAGTCATTGTTTTTCTCAAAGTTCTAGAAAACTCGTTAGAGACGTTTTCAGACGTTTTTAGCGAAAATCAAGTCCAGGTTCGAGAAGGTTTTTCCACACAATAACTATAAAAACTTCTATTTTCCTTAATGCTTCTGTGGTACAGTGGTTGATGCATTCTGGGAGGAGGCTAGTGCTCTCGAATTCGAATCCAGGTCATTCAATTTCAAAAACACCTTTTTTTTTAAATAAATGCTTTTAAAAAGTGATGTCGGAAATATTGTCACATCATTGTTTGAGAATCACTGTGACATGCGGTGAAATATGATCACACAAAATTCGCACGTTGAGTTTAAGTCTCATTTTGATCTGGCCATGTGGTCAGACAGCAGTTCTTGTTTGGTTCTAGGACAGGAAGGATGTACGATCCATATTGTTTAGAGTGTTATTAGACATAATTATTGAGGGTATTAGATCTAAGATTTTACAAGTGACTTTGGCAGCTATTGTTAATTCTTGTATGTAGCTTTATGGCTGGATTTGCCTCCTGTGTATTGTTAATCTTGATCTACTACAAATTTAATGACATGACTGATCCGAACTAATTGATACATCTACATTCAATGAAATCTTTTTATAAACTATATTTGTATATTTTCTTGTTAGCTAAGTGTAGTTCAGATCTAAAGTATAGATAGATCCTAATCAAGATGTATGTTATTGAAAGAAAGTTTTAAAATTATTCTCAGAAAGTAAAACAATTGAAAAGGAAATTGGTTTTCACGGTTCTCATTAAAGGTCAAGGCAGTTGAAAGATCATAGAATTATACAAGTTTAAAGGAAAGTAAGTTTGATAAGAAATTGAGTAGCTCTTATGCCGACTAGCAGACGTGAAATGTGTGTTACGACCACTTCAAAGGAGTTGATACATTTAGCTTAAATTTAGGTGCGTGTTAAATATATATAAAAACAGAACGCAAAATGATTTAGTTTTGGCACAATTTTTGAGGTTATTCCAGATTTACATTGGAAAGGTAACTTAAAATGAGAATGAAATATGCGATGTATAATATGTTTAAATCTGCTCACATCAAAGATGCTTAGATATATTGTCCTCTCTCACGTGGTAAAAGTCGCTTGTTTGATTAATTTAAAACTTTAAAGCAATATGAACAATTGATTAAACTTGACGTTAGTTTTTACTCTTGTTCACCTATACTCGGATCATGTGTATGTGTGTATGAATTCTGAGTGCGATCATTCTCGTTTAAAATAGAACCTTAGGAAAGGGAATCATGAGCTTTTTAGCGGACTTTCGAGGCAAACAATGTAAGCCTATTCCTGTTTCCCTTATAACTGAATTCATTTCATGGCCTATACATGTCAGCAATACTGAAGGTAGATAAACTAATCAGACCTATCATTGATACATAGAATTTGCATTAGTCACTTCACAAAATCGAAGACAAAAGCTGAGATGGTTTGGTCATAGTTTAAGACATGACACCGTTAAAAGTCATTCCTCAAGGTACAGTGGAGGGAGCACGAAGAAAGGGCCGACCAAAGAAAAGCTGGCTGGACAACGTAAAAGAATAGACCAGCCTCTCTCTTGATATCCACCAGATCACACGATTCACAAACAGTTGTAATGACACAAGATGCGCAGAAGTTGAGGTTAATCGGGTTTTTCCATAGTGACGTGGCGAGTAATTAAAAAGTAGGAGAACGGAAAAGGGGAGTAACGGAGAAGACGCCAGAGAGAAGGACGCTAGGCTAGCGACGACAGAGGACTGTGCCCTTGTTATTGTTCATGAAATTGTGGAAGTTATCAGCCTGCGTTATCAAGTATATTCTTTATTCATTCTGTTGTTGTGTCTTCTATGAACTCGCATGCACCATTAACATATATAATCATCAACAATCAACACAGTGAAACGGATGGCTAGCACCTAATTACAATCCAAGCCATCTCCATAGCAACACACAATAGGAGAATAATGATGTTAATAATGTAATCAAGTTATATATTAAAATAATAATATAAAATTCTAAAGCAGGATAGAGCTTCTGACAACAAAAAGGCTTCTGTCTATTATTCACAATCTCAATTGTGACAATAGACCCCCCCCTCCTCTGAAGTGTTAAATTTAGAACAGCAGTTGTACACACGTTTTTACTTTGACAGCACATTCAACATACCACTCATTTTGTACAAACAATTATTGCTAGATATATATATATATATGTGGTGGTTTTGTCACAGAACAAAAACTAAATGACATGACGAAGGCCACTCGTAGGACGATTCCAAACCGTTTATTATACATTAAAGACCTGCCAAAGGCAAACATAAAACATAATTACAAATGAACATAAAGTAAACATAATTAATAGGCCTAAATACTAGATCTAACGAAAAACAACAAGAACATCTGATAGTGTGAACCAATCATCTCTTTGACAAACACAAGAGAGATATGGACACACCAACAAACATTATAAAAATAAATGACAACATAGTTCTCTAAAAATAAATCAACTAGTTGTTCTACATAACACAAACATATATACATTGTTTGAAGAGTTCGCTCTTTCCTTTCCTTACAAAAACTATAATTCAATATAACAAATCTATACACACACAAATATACTGTCTCTTAAAAGCCAGTATCTAAACACTTGATGTAAAAATACATTTACAAGATGGACAGTGAACATTCTATATAGAATACTAATTAAAATTACAATCTAATATAAATAAATAAAATGTAATTACCTGCAGCCATCCATATACACATGGTGTAGAACCAGGCACAAACAGGGAATGGAGACGACGTAGGTCCAGTAATGTACGGACACTACAGCGACAAGAGATGCCGGTCGAATGGACAGTGCCCACGTTGGTCTGCCTTGTTATGCGCGAACACAAGGTGCCATCTAGGGGGAAGGGTCACGTGGATATCGGGTCTGGCCGGTGTTTTCTAAAAAGGTATCCACTCCACTACATATATATATCACAGCTACCATATTAACAAACTCGTATAGATAGTTTCATTACACAATAATGTCAACACTGTCTCAGTGGCGTAGCTAGGGATTTGGGGGCCCGGGGGGGGGGGCTTGGCCTTTTTTTAGGGGGCCCCTTCATTTTTGAATACGTCATCCTGACATAAGAAAATGTACTTAATAAATACATGTCTAAATTCCAATTGGTAGAGATTCTAAGTAATTTTTTTAAAAATTATCGTTAAGACAACTGTATTGAATGATACCTTTGTTTATTGGAAAGATAATGAACAAGTGACAAAACTCAATTCATATCACGTCGTGCTTTCTATGCAGCATATAATGCCATCTAGATCAATGCTATCTAGTGTTTTTGTTTTTTCTAGCGGATAGCAAGATTACATGGCACTGGCATACTATTTCATATTTACTGTGAAAAAATTAGTATATTCATTTGGAGGTCCGCCTTAGGTGGGGGCCCTGGGAATTTTCAAATTCGGGGCCCTTCTCCCCCCACCCTAGCTACGTCGATGCACTATTTATTAAAATGTGTGCAACAAATAAATTAATTAATTATTGATTTAATTTCACAATTTCTTAATATACAATACCTAAAATAATTACTTATATAAAACATAGAAAATACATTATAAAATATTAATATTTAGAGTGTAACATTCTATACTAAATCAATAACATATTAAACACACTCATAAAATGAAAAAAAAACATTATAATATACACAAATCGAGTGCAGCATTTCTTTACAAAATACATGTTAAAATTGTACTATTAATAGTGGGGGACAAAGGTATGCCAGAGGCTGTCTTTTTTTTGGTGAGCTAAAAGGTGGTCGACGTAACAGAGGCGCCCCACGGAAACGCTTCATAGACAAGCTTAGGCGCCAACTTGCCTTAGCTGACATAGAAGAGAGCACTTGGTTGCATGCAGCCTCAGAACGAGACAGCAGCTTGAGGTTAATCACAAAGGCCGCGGGATACACATTTGAGAACAAAAGAAAATCCGCTGGCCAGGACTGACGCAGACGGCGAAAAGAAAATCTAAATCGACCACCGGTGGACAATGGTTATGCTTGCCCTGTTGGGGCTGTGTAGACACGGGAAATACTGCATTCCTCACCGATCTTCGGACTCGAAGACAAGCTTTATTATTATTATTATTTACAGTGTAACATTCTATAATAAGTCTATCAATTAATTAGAGAATTTAGTTAGCTCAATTAATTTTCACTCACAATTATCATTCTCATAAAACAAAAATCACATTACAATATACACAAGTCGAGTGCAGTATTCTATGTCTAAAATGATAAAAGTGAATCACTCGCAGAGTGATTTGCGTATACCAACAATAAAACAACAATAACAAAAAAAACAACAGGATTTTTGTGTGTGAATTTTATTGTAAGTGTAGGTTTAGAAGTAAGTAGATGCACTGTTAAAAGTAAGAAAACTTTCACTAAGTCCTTTTGTTATGCTGTTCAGATTAATATTTTCTGAGTTGTTTGTAAATTTAATACCTCCCACTGGAACTAGCCCAAAACCTAGACAGGACGGCAAGAGGTAACAGCGGGTGGGGTTTGAACTTAAAATTGTTATCCTAACAGTCCTAAGCGCATAGCTAGCTGATTTTTGTGATAGAATACAGTTGGGAGAAAATGTATATCATTATTTCTGAGATAATCATCAATCACATTGCTGTATAGACATGAAGTCTAGGATCACGAGTTGGCCCGAATTTCAACTGAATCCAGTTAAAACGCGGTTCACCTGTCGCCGCTGTGAGGCCCGTGATTTTGACAGGGAACATAAGCAGCTTTGCAATGACAACTTGACTTTGATCTTTGAAAGGATCAGTCATTGAAACTCGTGGTTTACCATTACAACTAAAATTTAATGCAGGTAAATTATATCATCTGCATTAACTCTTTCTCTCCGTCATTATTTATCACATTCTGGTGGAATCAACGTCAGTTAGGAGAGAAAGAGTTAAAAAACAATGAACATGACACAATTTACAATTGGAGATTTCGCACAATGGACATTTGGAAAATTCTAATACTAAACGCTATTTATAGTAAAGCGGGGTTCAAACCCTGGACCATTAAGTCCATTCAACAACAGTCCAAAAGACAGGTGACCGTCTAAAGCTATTTAGATATCAATCTTAGTGTGCTTATGTCGAGAAAGTTTGTTTGCACTGTGCATTATATTAGAGAGCTTTAACTGACGGGGCGAAAGAATTATAGCGAAATGATTTACAAGTAAATTGTGAATCGTATGTCAGTGAAGTCAATAATATATGTACCCAAGGAATCGCAAACAGAAACTTATTATTTGTTGCATATGTGTATAGAAAAAAATACAAGTATAATTGTAGAAAAGAGTCAACAGAAGTGGACAACATAACTGTTTCTTTGGTTGACTGTTAACAATGTTGCCCATGTGGCCAGCACATATGACTAGCTACCTTTACCTCCCTCAACTAATGTCAGGTACCAATTAGAGTTTAGAGGACTCAAGGCATCCTAAAAACTTCCAAGTTGAAAATTCCTGTCTTCAACGACATTCGAACCCGAGATCCCAAGATTCGAAAAGCCAAGCGCTTTACCGCTCAGCCACCATGTCCCCTCTAAAAAAGATGTGTATTTCTTTTCAACAATTACTTTCGGTAAGACATGTGTCTAACCCTGAAGCTAGTGAGGAATTAGGATAATCCACTCATATTCACGTTTTCTTCATTCTTCTCTAGCCCATAAAGGCGCGGACTATTCCTCTGACGTGATTCCTGCATACTGGACAATCCTTCATGGCAGCGGCGCAGTCAGTACAGGACACTAGATGACCACAGGGCAGAAAAACTACTGCCACCTCTTTGTCCATACAAATTTTACAGACTGTCTGTTGGCGAAGCTGATTATTCTGTTCTTTCAAGCTCCTGAGTCTATCTGAATATATTAATTGGAAAAGAATCTGTTATCCCAGTGTTAATAAATGACTTTTTCTTTCATTGGTATTTTTTATGTTATGAATTGTTAAGCAGGAAAAAAATGTTTTACATTATACATCGGTGCTTTGAAAAGTGTACAATCTAACTATTCTAATAACGTCTACGTAATCTTCCATTGGCCAGGGACGGACTTCCACAGAAAAGTGGCCTCCACAAAAGAGATTTTAAAATCACCTATGGGTTTTGCTCTCCACAAACTCAAAAACATACAAAAATATACATTTTCTTTTTTACAAAAATAAAATTGCATATTAAATAATAGTAACCTTTTTTTTAAAGTATTAAAATTAGACAAATCGTGGTCGAGAGGCCAAGTGCGCTTGAACTTAGCTTGGCTTGGCTACCTAGAAGGGGGCTCGAGGTACGACACCCAACTCGCGCAGAGTTGTGTTTACTGAGCGCCTGAAGGCAGCACGGCAAAACCAACTCCTAGAAACCCCCCCCCCCCCCAACTGGTCCACAAATGAGATTGGACCAAATCCCTCTGAGCATGCTATAAGCATGAAAGTAGCGCTAATATAAAAGCTATAATAATAATTTATTTCTTCCAATATATGGCTAGCCATTAGATATCCGTATGTTCATTGATAAGAGTTCAAAAGTGTTTATTTTGCTTTTGAAAAAGTGTAGAGGCGTGGGATAAAAATGTACACCGGGAGCTCCACATACTTAAATCCGGCCCTGTTGAGTTTATTATTTTCTCTCACCGATGCTCCCACCTCTATCTATATCTAAAAAGTGTCTTTTCTAATCAAAAATTTTTTTTCTCCAATATCTTAGTCGTATGCACAGAAATTAAAATGATGCCCTGATTGGTTAATGGCAACAATCTTGTACGTTAACTAATTACGGACTTAACTGTAGAATTAGAGAACAGGGTCCAAGCCGTAGAATGAGGAAGATTGTATGCAAATCATAAGGCTTAACAAAGTCCCAAAGAATATACATTATTTTATTTACAATCAAAGTCTAATGAATGGATAAATAACTCGACGTATGATTATATTCCTAAAAATAAAAAAATAGAAAATCCCACACTCCAAAATAGTATGACACACCACACAAGTCATATATTACAAATAAGTACATAACAATCATAAATATGCCATTAGGCAAACTATTGTTATACTTGTGAAAAGCTTTCTAAACCACTTTATATACTATACACAGTTCACGTTACAAGGTCCAGAGATTAAGCTTTTAGGAGGAAATGGCAGATAAGCACACTGTACATAGTCGTATATAACCTTCTTTAGGGGGAATCACTTCTGTCTTTCACAGTTACTCAAAAAGCGCTAACTCCCCCACGCACACTGTACATGGTCGTATATAACCTTCTTTAGGGGGAATCACTTCTGTCTTTCACAGTTACTCAAATAGCGCTAACTAACTCCCCCTTCTACAGTGTCCCACCTTTAAAATGCCCTTGAGAGAAAACATGACACACAAGGCATTCAACTTAAACTAAATTTGGTAAATTAAAATAAATAAATAGTAATTCCCTAATGAATTAATGAATTATTTTATACGATGTAAAATCTCATGCTTGACATCTCATTATTTCTTAACTTGACAATGTTTCCAATAACTACTTTGTGTGATGGTCTTACTCTTGGCAACTGTAGAGTTATAGTTATATAATTAAAACCAATGCGGTATGGCTTTGTTGCATAATGAAATTAATATTTGCATTTTAATCTAATTTTTGTTTCACAGTCTCAAGAGCAGAAGTGTGGAAATGTATGTGTGTGTGTATACTATGCAAAGTTATCTTACATTTGTAGTTATAATTTTTAAAACTCTTTCTCTCCTAACTGACGATACCAGCGTCGATTCCGCCAGAATGTGGTAAATAAAAACGGAGAGAAAGAGTTAATTCATTTTTTTTTTACCTATACTACTATACGTAATACATGAATTGAATGGCCGTACCACGAGGTCCCCATTGCTAGCAAAGGCCCTCCTTCAGGAAACAATACTAGGAAAATTGGGCAGAGAGAGAGAGATGGGACGACAAATGATGGACGGCTTTACCCTTGAAAAAGATTCTCGTCAATACAAAAGACAGAGGAAGGGAGAAAGATGTCTGATGCTTCAACCTTTCAACGGACTAAGGCAGTGTCTCTAAACCTTTTCCTCATAACATTTCGCACATTCTGGATAAGTATCAAACACTCAATGTTCTTAATAGAGATTAACTCACGTGGTGGCCTGCTAGTAAATTATTCCACTAGTTCGTGAAACACCTATTCAGGAACAATTTGAGAAACACTGAATTAAGGTAGAGGTGAAGGTTAAACAAAGAAAAAATAAAATTATAAGGTGGCCTACCTGTGTCTCTGGCGAGTGTTTCAGTGTTATCTCCATCTAGTTTTAACTCCATTATTTTAGGAGCATTCGGCCTTCTGTTAATCTTATCCGAAACAAGTCTGTCATAAATTTTATCTGCTGACAAAATGTTCCCTGAAATGTATAGAGTCTGCATTTAAACACACTGATCGTTATATCAACCAAGGAGATTATAACAACTGACCTCACAGACATCTTCAAGGGCCTTAACATTCCTAGGAACATCCTCGTTGCCACACAGAGGGCGGTACTGCTGCAGACCTCAGTGGAAACTGTTAACGGGACTACGATTAATTTTGTTTCGCTTTAGCGAAACTCGACCCTGGCAGCGCCAGAGAATGACTACTCGTTTGTTTCTAACATAATAATAATAATAATGTTTATTATCCATAAGGAAATTCATCTTACCATATGTGCATTATACCAAACAAAGCATTGTACCTATAGAACACAAAAAAAACAAACAACTTACCATTGTTTTTAATTGCTTCAGCTGCAGCAACAACTTCTACATAGGAGAAGCCCATGTCTACTACTGTCTTAACAGCAGGGTCTCTTCTCAATGGCGTGTCTTTTGTGTCTAAAGGTCAGAAAGCATAAACTATAGAAGCAGCATAACTTCAACTAGTTATTCAGTTGTGTGTGTCTCTACTAATAGCAGAAAGGTTCCCCTTTCAGATCTTGCGACCTATAGGACAGATGATATTAAGGTCGTCTGTTTCTTTGGCAAACGGTTAACGGGCAGGGTGCCATGTGGCCAGCACAACGACCAACCGCCTCCTTTTTTCCCCAATGAAAGTCAAGTACTCATTAGAGTTTGGTAGACTCGTCCTAAAAATCCCAGTACTTCACTGAGATTCGAGCACAGGACCCCAGGTTGGAAGCCAGCGATTAACTACTCAGCCACCTCACTGTTGTTTTCATTGATTCACTTTTAAACATAAATGTATTTGATGAGTTTAATATGTGAAACAGTGTGATTATCTCTTTACCATCAAATTTTGTGCTTTATTAAAGACATTACACATGTTACATATCTATGGTTTTACTGTGACGCGACTTTCACGTGACAGGGTTAAAGAAAAAACACGCGAAATGTAAAAAAAAATAAGAAATCATTTGTTAAAGAAAGAAAGCTGATCTAAACTCCGCCCCTGCATCCATATCTATCATTAATGTAGGAGCTATTTCTTTTTTCTGTCATACAATATGTTTATAGGGAACAACAAATGATTAATTGACCAATTGGTTATTTTTTTATTCAATGATGTTTGTTAGGTACCTTAAATAATAATAATAAAAATAACATGTGGGAGAAATAGTGTTAACAATTATTTCAGGGGATCGAACTCTACAAAGCATATCTGTGAATACTGAAAAATAAGTTTCCCTTGTTGGTACCAAACAAAATAGTTAAATTACCAGTGATTAATTGACTAAACGGTTAAGTTATTTAAAAATAAGAATGGACTCAGGTCTTGTTAATGGATAATTGTGCAAAGTTTCAACTTGTTCCGAGAAAGAGATTGGGAGAAATAACGTCTACACAACATTTAACAGACAGATAGACAGACAGACTGAGTTGATACAAGCTTTGTAAAAACAGAAAGAAGTACTCACCAAGCTGAAAGGCTGAAGCGGCATCTCCAATTTTTTCCATAACCATCGTGAAGGGAATCTTTTAGGCCAACAAAGCAAGCCATTTTGTTTGATATTTATTTTTTGAGAAGAATTTAGATAGATTTATAAAAATATTTAACTGCAAACTAATTTTTACAAATCAAACAAGAGCATAAAATATGATATTTGGAACTCACTCGCCATTAATCTCAGACAGACATCATGCTACACTACTTTTAACAAGTAGTTAGCTCTTGTGTTTGTGTTTGTAATGTTGTTACAGCGCCTCGAGCCTACATTTTGTTTATTAACAGCGCTCTATTAATAAAAATTGTTATTATTATTAGTAGTAGTAAGGCCAATATTAGAATATGCTTTCTCTGTTTGGGATCCCTCAACTCATGAAAACATAAAGAAACTAGAACAAATACAAAATAGTCCAGTGAGATGTATTACAATCGAATATTCACATTTCATTATGTTAACATCATTAGTAAAATCACTCAATTTAGAGACAACTTAGAAATAAAAAGTAAATTAGCTATAACACATAGAACACTGAGCTATAATTTATAAATAGCAAACAGAACCTTATTTAAAAAGTCAGAAAGACACAAAGATAGAGGCACATTTCGTATTCCACATGCAAGGACCAATTCGTACAAGTGCTCTTCCTTCCATAAAACCATTATAGAATGGATTGGGTTGCCAAAATCAGCCGAGTTTAAGTCACTATATTAACATGCATGACTAGACTGACTTATTAAAAAAAAACAACTTACATGATCATACGTTTTATTCAGCTCTTGGATAGTATCGACAAACACTTGTCCCATTTGCTGACGAATGTAAGCACATTTAGGAAACCACCTGGCATGTTCTACCCAGACATCGTCTTCATCTTCCCAGTTACGTAGACCTCCACCACAGTAGAAGCATCGAGCACAGTCTCCATAACCTTGGAAGGGGAATTTAAACGTTAGACCCATTTAAGCACTATAACTTGTTTTTAATAAGATGGTTTATCTTATGAGACGATCATATTAATTGAAGATATGCCTCAAACTTACCTGCGAAATAGAATCCAGCCTCTGCAAGTTCTTTAGGTCTCAAATGATGATCTCTTGGCCAGGATAAAAATGTCTCCATTCGTTTAGGAAGCACTGCATATTCAAATCTCTTGGGGCGTTCTGTTACAATGCCAAGCTCAGAGTAAGTTGGTCCGCCTGCAGTTCTGTTAGCAGTGTTCTGACCAGCTGCTGACACTGCTTGTGTTACAGCTGCTTCTGATGTTTGTCCTAAAGCTGCTGATACTGTTTGTGTAAGAGTAGCTGATGATGTGGAAGTTGAACTTTGACCTAATGTGACATTTGTATGAGCAGTGTTGGCATTTGTCGACACAGATGAAGGACTTGCGTTTAATTCTACATTGCTGGAACCTGAAATGGATGCTGTAGATATTTCTGTCGTGACGGAGGCGTGTGGTGTTGTTGTAGCCACACTTGCGGATGCCTCTCTATTAGATGCAATTATTGTTTGCTGTATGGCGCTGGATGCTAATCTGGAACTATTTTGTTGTTCAGCATTATTATGGCTTAAAGCCAGAGGACTTGAAGTAGGAACTTCAGATCGCTGTTGTACGTTGCCATGCCCTTGAGTTCTTTGTGTTTCCCTTGAAGCTAAGGTAGTACCATCTGTCTCAGTCTGTCTGACTGACTTTTCTAAAATATGTGTAGGATCGATATTAGCACTTACGTTATCGTAATTGTTATTTCGATCAGGTTTTGAGTTTTTAAGAGGATTAACAAAGGTGTCACTATAGAGTGTTTCAAGAGGAACATTAGTACACTTTGTTTTGGTCATCATTGGGCATGTCGGTGAGAGTTCCTTATGCACCTCATCAACATCGTCAAAAAGCTGCCAATTTCTTTTAGTTGAAAAACAAAAGAAACAAGTGACGGTGTCATCTGAATCACTTCTGTTTCCAGTGTAAACAAAACCAGATGCAGCTAATAAAATAGCAGATTTGGCAGCTCTTTGTGGGTAGTTTGAGAAAGTAGTAAGTCTCCATTTTTCTTCATTCAATCTTGACCACGAGATTGGGTTCAAATGTGTGGGATGTGGTACACAGTTGGCAAAATCTTTTTTATTAGGCAAAGATTGTGCATTATCATCCTCTAATGTTTTTGAATTTTCTTTAATTTGTCCTTGACATTGAGTTTCTATTGTGAGAGATAATCTCGCAACATCTTCTGCCATTCTGTGGTCTTTTTTTAAAAAAAAAAAGCGATTTCGCACCACAGGAGCTGTGTGATTTAATACCACAATGTCCAGATTTATTCTGTACTGTCTGGAATGTCTCTGGTGCTGAAAAACTGTCTCCATCAGACATCATTTAATTGTGTTTCACAGCATTTCGTGAAATAGTCAATGTTACACTCTTCTTGTTTGATAAGCTCTAATTCATGAAGTAACTGAGATTGTGTGAATTTATTTCTTATGCGTTCCTCCCTATTAGAAAACTTTTCATCGATACAAAAATATGGGTCAATTTCGTCTCTTGTAAAGTAGTCGTCTACCCAAGATTTGAATTTATTGTTAACTGGTGTACGTACGCTGTCCCATTCAACAGAATCCAAACAATAATCCACGAAAAAGAAATTAACATAAAGCGAATACTCAGCCTCAATTTCAAATAGCCAACAATCGCAATCACAAAAAACTAATAGATTCATTTTACTACTGCCTTAAAATATTGATTGTATTGATTGCAATTTTAAAACAGTAAGTTCAGATTATGAATCAAATGGATACTTTTTTTCAGTACTATATTCTTTTAGAAACATACTATCTTTGTTTGCAAGGTCTAACAAAGGGTCCCTTACATTTTACTTAAATAGGCCAAAATTCTTTTAATACGTTGTTAGCATAATGTAAGAACAATCCTATTAGAATTTGTGTCAAGCTCAATGTTTTGTGGATGCTATATAGAAATCCTGTAACAGAAAAAACATGGATCAAAATCTATGCAAACAAAACAAAACAAAATTTAAAAAAAAAACAAGATTACAAAGATAGTTTGTGTGGAAACACAAACTCAAAACAGGCCCCCAAAGTTGTCCACCTAGAGTCTTCACGAGAATTCGAACACGGGACTTCCGGTTCAAAGTTCTTTACCCCTCAGCCACAGCATCTCCATATATTCATTTAGCGTATACTTATATTTTTTTAAAATAATAATTCTTAACTATATCCATGCTTTCAAAATTAATTACATGTCATATGTAATATAGAGAAACTAAAAAAAAATTCTTCTTACAAAATTAGATAAATTGGCAACAATGAAAAAATTATTGACCTATTTTAGTTAGGTAGTGATCTATCTTATCTTATCTTATATAATACAGACGTTACTTCAAAAAAGAAGATGATTACGTCCTACGCGTCATGCATTTAGTCATGCATATTAACCAACGACTGAAATTCTGCCAAGTCACTGGTTTTTCTGGCTAGCTCAGGCAACCCATTCCATGCTCTAATAGCACTAGGGAAGAAGGAGTATTCGTACAAATTTGTCCTAGCATATGGGATGAGGAATGTGCTTTTATCTTTGTGTCTTTCAGAGTATTTTATTAAATTTTGTTTTTGCATTTGAAGATTATGGTTCAGAGTTTTATATATAATTGCTACTTTACTTTTGAGTCTTCTGTCCTGGAGGCTTTCTAAATTTAGTGATTTTACTAAAGGTGTTACTCTAGTTAAATGTGAATATTCGTTTGTTATGAATCTCACAGCTCTATTTTGTGTCTGTTCCAGTTTCTTAATGTTTTCTTGAGTTGAGGGGTCCCAAACGGAGGATGCATATTCTATTATTGGCCTAACCAAGGTTAAATAACATTTTAGTTTTATGTTCTCATTTGATTTATAGGAATTTCTTTTAATAAATCCTAATGCTTTGTTTGATTTTTTTATAGTTTCATCAATATGTGGATTCCATGACAGTTTTTCATTTTTTATAACACCTAGGTATTTTGCGTTTTTGTCTGTGTTACTGGTTTGCCATGAATAAGATAAGTGGAATTAATTTGTTTTAGTTTTTTGTTACTCTTAACAACTGACATTTTTCTGGGTGGAAAGACATGCTCCAATTTGATTCCCATTTCTGTAATTCATCTAATTCTCTTTGTAAAATATCTGTGTCTTGTGTTATTTTATTTTTCTACATATTATGCAATCATCTGCAAATAATCTAACTTTTGTTCCTGAAGTAATGCTATTTGGTAAATCATTTATGTAAATTAAAAATAGTAGTGTACCTAAGACTGTTCCTTGAGGTACACCTGAGTTTACTGTTATCGGTGTTGATTTAGAGCCATTTATTATTATAGTTTGTTCTCTCCCTATCAGAAAAATTTTAATCCACTGATGCAGTGGACCATTAATGCCGAAATATTTTAATTTTTTAAGCAAACTATGGTGGTGAACTTTGTCAAAAGCCTTAGAAAAATCTAGTAAGATAGCATCTAATTGTTCACTATTATCGAAACCTTTTGAAAAATCATCAATTAGTTCTATTAGTTGTGTTTCACATGATCTATATTTCCTAAAGCCATGTTGGTATGGGGTGAAGACATTATGTTTGTCTAAGTGGTTTATGATGTTGCTACATATTATGTGTTCTAGGATTTTACATGTGATGCTGGTAAGTGAGACTGGTCTGTAGTTTCCTGGGTCAGATTTTTCTCCTTTTTTAAATAGGGGGGTGACATTAGCTTCTTTCCAGTCCTTTGGTACTCTGCCCTGGTTAAGCGAGGCCTGAAAGAGTATTTTGAACACTAGGGCTAGCTCATTGCTTAGTTCTTTGAGTAATCTAGCTGGAATACCATCAGGTCCAGACGCTTTATTTGGTTTGGTGTTGGCTAATAGTTTTTTAATTCCATTTTCTTGTACTACTAAATCTTCTATGTTGTCTACTTGGTTCAAATTAAGTAATATGTCTTTGTCACCTGGGGCTGAGAATGCTGATGCAAAGTATTTGTTTAGGATGTTAGCTTTAGTTTCATTATCATTATGTATTATGTTATGTTCATCTTTAAATTGACTAATTTGTTAATTTTTTTATTCACGTTTCGTTAGGTACAATAAATAAAAGTTTCAATTTTCAACTTGATCCGAGAATAGATGCTGGAGAAATAATGTAATCAATTATCTAAGAGAACGAGACCCTAAATATTTTGCCATGCCTGGGAATACTGAAGGAATAATTGCCCTTGTTGGTATGAGATAAAACGATGAATTAGCGGTAATAAATTGACTAATGGGTAATTTTTTATTGACTGACCTTGTACAAATATTTAGTGACATCGTAATTTATAAATTTACGTGACATAGTTTAAAAATGATGGATGGATCCGTTGACGTTATGGACAAACCTTTCAAACGAGTTTGAAACTTGATCAGAATTTATTTAAACATCGTCAAATTCAACTTCGGATTCACATTTTAGTATCATATGTTTATAAATCACAGGCGTTCCTCCGTAATAGAGGATAATAACATTCTAGAACGTATCCATGTATAAATCTAATCGATTAGATGCAATAGAGCAGGGGTTCTCATCCTGGGGGGTCAATTAATGAATCGTCAGGGGTCGCCTAAGACCATCGAAAATATGGATTGTTTTTGCCTACTCTTCTATTGTTGTATGTGTGTGGGGTGGGGGGTCGCGGCAGAGTGGGGGATTGTGAAAAGGGGTCGTCGAGCATAAAAGGTTGAGAACCGCTGCAATAGAGACTTGTAGGCCTACTCTGTTGAGACATTGCTTTTTTTTTTGCAAATGCAAGCTCCTGTTAGATGTTCTTTAAACACTAGAGGAGAAAAAGCAACAACACTTTGTTACGTATCTAGGTAACAATGCCTAGATACTATTGTTTTTTTTCTTTCTTTGACCTGTTGCGGTCGAGAGACGGGTAGGTTGTCCGCCCCTTGTGTAATAAGTTTTTTTATTCGTCAAGCCACACAGACAGTGACCGGTCCTTGACCTGTGTGTGTACCTCTGGTTGAAAGGAGGGTGTTTTTTTTTCTGTCTCTTTGAAGAGCGTTCTAGATCTGGGAAATTGATGACGTATTTGGTTCGAGAAATTCCTAGATTTGTCTTGAGATCGACGCGCGGTAGATTATATAAAGACCGCTCGCGTAACGTTGACGGACAGACATACGGAGACAGCCGTGGGACAGAATAGCGGAGACATTGCGCGACCCGTGCGTGGTATACCAATTGATCGTGTAAGTTAAGATTTTTCTTTTTTTCAAGGCCTTGCTTGTATTTGTAATTATATTTTCAAACTCTTGTATTGTAATATTTTTACATACCATTTTTGTAAAAGGGTTTTGGTCAACCCTTCCATTTTGTTTTGAGTTATATTATGATTAAACATTAAGTTGATATTTTACCTTCCGATTTCTTGTGTCATTTTTTTTGTTATTCATTGTAAGTCTTTGATTAAATTCAGACTTAAGATAAGTGACACAACTGCTTTTTCTATTGTCACGTTCCCCTAGGCAAGCCATTTAAAAGTAGAATTCAATTCGTAATACGTGACAAAAGAAGTTTGAGGGCTTTTGTCCGGGATATTTTTCTGAACCTATTTTCGTCTTACTTGAGTAATTTTGTAAAGGCGAAGTTGACTTTAACAAATTTTTTTTTTGTGTCAAAGAGTCGGAAGTAAAGTATCAATAGTATTGACCAAACTCTCTTAAGATTTTTTTGTTGTACTGATTTTGTACTGTATATTTACATTGTATACATTTTTTTTTTTGCTTGTAATAGTTGTTAGTTAGTCATGGATATTCAGGTTTTTCTTGCAAATCCCTCTGTGAAAGAGCTTGATGCTTTTACTAGGAAGGAACTGGTCCTTATTTCTAAACATTTAGGGTTAAAAATAAAATCAAATGCCCTTAAACAAGAAATCAGAGATAACATTGTAATCCATTATGTAGACGAGGAAGTGTTTTCTGAAGACCTTTTAGAAACCCTTAGACCTGATGAGGGTAAATCAGATTTAGAACTTCAGATAAAATTAAAACAAATGGAAATAGAAGCCCAGTTAGCTTTAAAAGAAAAAGAAATAGAGTTAAAAAAATTAGAGTTAGCTGCTAATGTAAGACCAGATTCTTCCCCTGCCAGTCATACTGCTGAAGCAACAAAATTTTTGAAAATAATTCCACGCTTTAATGAAGCCACAATTGACAATTATTTTCCACAATTTGAACTTGCTGTGAAAAATTTTAATGTACCTGAAACTTTGTGGCCCACTTTGCTGCAAACAGTTTTGACTGGTAGAGCTGCAGAGGTATTTTGTTCTTTGACCATTGAACAACAAAAAGATTATAATGTTGTTAAGGCCTTAATTCTTAAGGCATATGAACTTGTTCCGGAAGCTTACCGAAAGCAGTTCAGGGATTGTCGCAAATCGGATGGCCAAACCCATGTAGAATTCCTGCGGGAAAAGGAGCGACGCTTTGAGAAATGGCTCACTTCCAGGGAAATCGGCACCGACTTTGCAAAATTCAAGAACCTAATGCTGATGGAAGAGTTCAAGAGTTGTGTGCGGCTGGACGTCCGTACGCATATAGCTGATCGTGGCGAGGAAGATGTGCACAAGGCTGCAGTGTTGGCAGACGATTATATAATATCACATCAATTTGCCAAGTATACGACGGATGTCAAGCCAAAACAAGTCAAACAGCCTGAGTCCATTGCTAGCAACTCCATCAAGAACAGCAGTACAAATGACAGAAAACCTACTACAAGTAAAGCTACTTGTTCCTACTGCAAACGAGAAGGCCATAAAATTGACGATTGCTGGAAATTGAGGAAGAGAAACGAAAAAGCTCCTTCAAAAGTCAGCGCTTGCACAGTACAGTGGTCGTCGAGGTTTACTCCCTCATCATCAAGTCATATCAAGAATACCTCGACACCACCTGTTTCAAATGTATTGACTGTACAAGACTCTCCGAAAATGTCTCCACGATGTTCAAATGACTCAACAGTGAGTTCTTCAAATTCATCTTTACGATGTTCTAATGACTCAAACAAGAGTTTTTCAAATACATCAAGCCGATGTTCCAATGACTCAAACAAGAGTTTTTCAAATACATCAAGCCGATGTTCTAATGACTCAAACAAGAGTTTTTCAAATACATCAAGCCGATGTTCTAATGACTCAAACAAGAGTTTTTCAAATACATCAAGTCGATGTTCCAATGACTCTATCCAGAGTTCCCATAATAAATCACCCCGATGTTCCAATGACTCTATCCAGAGTTCCCATAATACATCATCCCGATGTTCCCATGACTCTATCAAGAGTTCCCATAAGACATCACCCCGATGTTCCAATGACTCCATCAAGAGTTCTCCAAATACATCCAAAAGATGTTCTACTGACTCAAGAAAGAGTTTCTCCACTGCGTCTCCTAGAGATGTCAATGACTCCAGCGAGAGTTCGACCCAAGTCCAGTCTGCATCAACCAAAATTGATGTTTCCTTAGAGGATTTTAAGCCTTTCATTTCGGAAGGATTCGTATCACTACCCGGTGATTCTACAAGTCTACGACCTATCACCATTTTGAGAGACACAGGTGCCTCACAATCGCTACTTTTAGAGGGTATCTTGCCCTTGTCAAAATCATCATCGACTGGGAAGAGCATCCTGTTACGAGGCGTAGAGCTTGGATGTATAGATGTGCCTCTACATCTAATCGACATAAAGTCAAATCTCATTACTGGACCGGTTGTTGTAGGTGTCCGACCAACATTACCATTGGAAGGCATCTCGTTGCTGTTAGGCAATGACTTAGCAGGTGGAAGGGTGATAGCCGAACCCATCGTCACTCAAACACCCGACTTATCTGCCACACCCGAGGAAGACCTAGAGTTATATCCAGCGTGTGCAGTAACAAGGGCAATGAGGTTGAAAGCATCTCAAGAAGAGAACGTCATCAAGGCCAACAGTAACCACGATGATGTGGACTTGAGCACCACATTCTTTGCTTCTCTTGAAGAAGAACCAACGCCAAATTCTGAAAAGCCGGCATCAACTCGAAAACAGTTGATTGAGGACCAAAAGAAGGATCCAGAGCTCGCCAAACTCCGAGAAACCGCAATGACATCACAAGAGGCAGAGCTAGCATCAACGTGCTACTACATCCAAGATGATATGCTCTTCAGGAAATGGAAACCTCCAGACGCATCCAACGAAGAAGAATGGAGAATATGCCATCAAATCGTGTTACCAGAACGATACCGAGCGTACATCATGAATCTGGCTCATGACACACCAATGTCAGGTCATCTCGGCATCCACAAGACATACCACAAGATTATGTCACACTTCTTCTGGCCACGTTTGAAGAAAGA
The DNA here is from genome assembly GCA_030265305.1 of Biomphalaria pfeifferi. Lineage (NCBI taxonomy): Eukaryota > Metazoa > Mollusca > Gastropoda > Planorbidae > Biomphalaria > Biomphalaria pfeifferi. The sequence goes on from JASAOG010000092.1 coordinate 2,789,623, forward strand.
TGTCATCCAGTACTGCCGATCCTGTCATGCCTGTCAGATGGTTGGCAAGCCAAATCAAAAGATCCCTGTTGCTCCTCTGAAGCCGATTACAGCCTTTGAAGAACCTTTCAGCAGAGTACTTATTGACTGTGTTGGTCCTCTCCCAAGGACAAAAGCTGGCAACCAATACCTGTTGACCATTATGTGTGCTTCAACTCGTTTTCCTGAGGCTATTCCTCTAAGGAACATAAAAGCATCGAACATTGTAAAGGCCTTAATCAAGTTCTTTACTCTATTTGGTCTACCAAAGTCCATCCAATCGGACCAAGGAACGAATTTCACGGCCAATCTTTTCAAGCAAGTCATGACTCAGTTGGGCATCAAACACTGCATGTCGAGTGCGTATCATGCCGAGTCGCAAGGCGCTCTTGAGCGATTCCATCAGACTCTCAAGAACATGATCCGAACCTATTGCTTTGAGCACGAAAAAGACTGGGACGAAGGAATCCACATGCTGCTGTTTGCAACCCGTGAATCCGTCCAGGAATCGTTGGGATTCAGCCCTTTTGACTTAGTCTTTGGCCATTCGGTGCGCGGTCCCTTGAAATGTATAAAAGAGACTTTGTTGTCACCAACAGCCACTGAAGGACTTTTAGACTATGTAAGTAAGTTTAAAACTAGACTTTATGATGCTTGTGTTCTGGCCAAAAATAACTTACAAAACACCCAATCCAGCATGAAACGCTGGTATGATAGAAAGGCCCGTGCTAGAGAATTTTCTCCCGGGGATAAGGTGCTTGTATTTTTGCCCATACCAGGTCAACCCTTGCAAGCCAGATACTTTGGTCCCTATGAAATTGAGACCAAAATTAGTGACCTCAATTACACAATCAAAACCCCTGACCGTAGGAAAAAGACTCAGCTATGTCACATAAACATGCTGAAGCCTTATGTATCTCGGCCAGATCACTCAGAGAAGAGTAATTGTGTTTTAAATACAGTCAAAAGTTGTTCAAATAGCCATGTTTCTCCTATTGATGATGATATTGTAAAGGAGAAATTTGGACAATACAAAATACCTAATTCTTTTGTATTACAGAATTTGGATGTAAAACTGTCTCATCTGTCTTCGACAGAAAGGCCAGTTATCATGAAACTCATTAATGAATTTAATGACATTTTTTCTGATGTACCAAAACAGACTAATGTTATAATGCATGATGTAGATGTTGGCGAGGCTACTCCAGTCAAGCAGCATCCTTACAGGGTCAACCCTGAGAAACTTGCCATACTTAGGTCAGAAATCAAGTATATGCTTGAAAACGACCTCATTGAACCAAGTTCCAGTAGCTGGAGCTCCCCATGTGTCTTGATACCTAAACAGGACAAGACTTATCGTTTTTGTACAGACTACCGTAAGGTAAATGCTGTAACAAAGACCGATTCGTTTCCTATCCCTAGGATAGACGATCTCATAGATCGTATTGGTGACGCTAAGTACATCACCAAAATAGACCTACTTTCAGGTTATTGGCAGGTTCCCCTGACTGATAGGGCAAAGGAAATCTCCGCCTTTGTCACCCCTGATGGTCTGTACCAATACAAAGTGATGCCATTTGGCATGAAGAATGCTCCTGCCACTTTCCAGAGAATGATAAATGCCCTGCTTGCTGACATGGAGAATTGCCACGCATACATAGACGATGTAGTAATTTTTAGCCAAGATTTTTCTAGCCATTGTAAACAACTGCATTGTCTTTTTACTAAACTTTTACATGCAAAAATTACTGTAAACCTGAGTAAGAGTGATTTTTGCCAGGCTTCCATCCAATACTTAGGCCATATTGTAGGACAAGGCCAGGTGAAACCTGTAATGGCCAAAGTAGAAGCTATCCAAGCTTTCCCTATCCCTGCTGATCGGAAACAACTCCGAAGATTTTTGGGAATGTCTGGATATTATAGAAAATTTTGCGAAAATTTTTCTGTCATTGCCAGTCCTTTAACAAACCTCCTGAGGAAGAACGTCCGATTTACTTGGACGGATGAATGTCAGAAAGCCTTTAACCAAATTAAGCAGATATTATCTAGCTTCCCCATTTTGATGGCTCCTGACTTCGGAAAACCTTTTAGATTAGCTATTGACGCCAGTGACACAGGTGTTGGGTCAGTCCTTTACCAAGAAGATAATTTCCAAGTAGAGCACCCTATTTGTTTCTTTTCCAAGAAATTTAATAGACATCAAAGAAATTATTCTACTGTGGAAAAAGAATGTCTTGGGTTGATTCTTTCTATACAACACTTTGATTTTTATATCAGTGGGTCCAGATGGCCACTGGTTGTATTTACTGACCACAATCCCCTTACATTTATCCACAAAATGTCTGGCAAGAATCAACGACTTCTCAGGTGGAGTTTATTTTTACAAGAGTACAACCTAGATCTTAAACACATAAAAGGCAGCGAAAATGTTATCGCCGATGCCTTATCTAGATTGTAAAAAGTATTTTGATGTATATATATATTTTTTTATATATATCATGATAAATACATTCTGTAATGTAAATATCATTTTTGTAATTATTCTAAAAAGATTTCCATTTCGTGGAAATGTAAACTTTTTATTTTTAGGAGGGAGGTGTTACGTATCTAGGTAACAATGCCTAGATACTATTGTTTTTTTTCTTTCTTTGACCTGTTGCGGTCGAGAGACGGGTAGGTTGTCCGCCCCTTGTGTAATAAGTTTTTTTATTCGTCAAGCCACACAGACAGTGACCGGTCCTTGACCTGTGTGTGTACCTCTGGTTGAAAGGAGGGTGTTTTTTTTTCTGTCTCTTTGAAGAGCGTTCTAGATCTGGGAAATTGATGACGTATTTGGTTCGAGAAATTCCTAGATTTGTCTTGAGATCGACGCGCGGTAGATTATATAAAGACCGCTCGCGTAACGTTGACGGACAGACATACGGAGACAGCCGTGGGACAGAATAGCGGAGACATTGCGCGACCCGTGCGTGGTATACCAATTGATCGTGTAAGTTAAGATTTTTCTTTTTTTCAAGGCCTTGCTTGTATTTGTAATTATATTTTCAAACTCTTGTATTGTAATATTTTTACATACCATTTTTGTAAAAGGGTTTTGGTCAACCCTTCCATTTTGTTTTGAGTTATATTATGATTAAACATTAAGTTGATATTTTACCTTCCGATTTCTTGTGTCATTTTTTTTGTTATTCATTGTAAGTCTTTGATTAAATTCAGACTTAAGATAAGTGACACAACTGCTTTTTCTATTGTCACGTTCCCCTAGGCAAGCCATTTAAAAGTAGAATTCAATTCGTAATACGTGACAAAAGAAGTTTGAGGGCTTTTGTCCGGGATATTTTTCTGAACCTATTTTCGTCTTACTTGAGTAATTTTGTAAAGGCGAAGTTGACTTTAACAAATTTTTTTTTTGTGTCAAAGAGTCGGAAGTAAAGTATCAATAGTATTGACCAAACTCTCTTAAGATTTTTTTGTTGTACTGATTTTGTACTGTATATTTACATTGTATACATTTTTTTTTTTGCTTGTAATAGTTGTTAGTTAGTCATGGATATTCAGGTTTTTCTTGCAAATCCCTCTGTGAAAGAGCTTGATGCTTTTACTAGGAAGGAACTGGTCCTTATTTCTAAACATTTAGGGTTAAAAATAAAATCAAATGCCCTTAAACAAGAAATCAGAGATAACATTGTAATCCATTATGTAGACGAGGAAGTGTTTTCTGAAGACCTTTTAGAAACCCTTAGACCTGATGAGGGTAAATCAGATTTAGAACTTCAGATAAAATTAAAACAAATGGAAATAGAAGCCCAGTTAGCTTTAAAAGAAAAAGAAATAGAGTTAAAAAAATTAGAGTTAGCTGCTAATGTAAGACCAGATTCTTCCCCTGCCAGTCATACTGCTGAAGCAACAAAATTTTTGAAAATAATTCCACGCTTTAATGAAGCCACAATTGACAATTATTTTCCACAATTTGAACTTGCTGTGAAAAATTTTAATGTACCTGAAACTTTGTGGCCCACTTTGCTGCAAACAGTTTTGACTGGTAGAGCTGCAGAGGTATTTTGTTCTTTGACCATTGAACAACAAAAAGATTATAATGTTGTTAAGGCCTTAATTCTTAAGGCATATGAACTTGTTCCGGAAGCTTACCGAAAGCAGTTCAGGGATTGTCGCAAATCGGATGGCCAAACCCATGTAGAATTCCTGCGGGAAAAGGAGCGACGCTTTGAGAAATGGCTCACTTCCAGGGAAATCGGCACCGACTTTGCAAAATTCAAGAACCTAATGCTGATGGAAGAGTTCAAGAGTTGTGTGCGGCTGGACGTCCGTACGCATATAGCTGATCGTGGCGAGGAAGATGTGCACAAGGCTGCAGTGTTGGCAGACGATTATATAATATCACATCAATTTGCCAAGTATACGACGGATGTCAAGCCAAAACAAGTCAAACAGCCTGAGTCCATTGCTAGCAACTCCATCAAGAACAGCAGTACAAATGACAGAAAACCTACTACAAGTAAAGCTACTTGTTCCTACTGCAAACGAGAAGGCCATAAAATTGAATTGACGATTGCTGGAAATTGAGGAAGAGAAACGAAAAAGCTCCTTCAAAAGTCAGCGCTTGCACAGTACAGTGGTCGTCGAGGTTTACTCCCTCATCATCAAGTCATATCAAGAATACCTCGACACCACCTGTTTCAAATGTATTGACTGTACAAGACTCTCCGAAAATGTCTCCACGATGTTCAAATGACTCAACAGTGAGTTCTTCAAATTCATCTTTACGATGTTCTAATGACTCAAACAAGAGTTTTTCAAATACATCAAGCCGATGTTCCAATGACTCAAACAAGAGTTTTTCAAATACATCAAGCCGATGTTCTAATGACTCAAACAAGAGTTTTTCAAATACATCAAGCCGATGTTCTAATGACTCAAACAAGAGTTTTTCAAATACATCAAGTCGATGTTCCAATGACTCTATCCAGAGTTCCCATAATACATCACCCCGATGTTCCAATGACTCTATCCAGAGTTCCCATAATACATCATCCCGATGTTCCCATGACTCTATCAAGAGTTCCCATAAGACATCACCCCGATGTTCCAATGACTCCATCAAGAGTTCTCCAAATACATCCAAAAGATGTTCTACTGACTCAAGAAAGAGTTTCTCCACTGCGTCTCCTAGAGATGTCAATGACTCCAGCGAGAGTTCGACCCAAGTCCAGTCTGCATCAACCAAAATTGATGTTTCCTTAGAGGATTTTAAGCCTTTCATTTCGGAAGGATTCGTATCACTACCCGGTGATTCTACAAGTCTACGACCTATCACCATTTTGAGAGACACAGGTGCCTCACAATCGCTACTTTTAGAGGGTATCTTGCCCTTGTCAAAATCATCATCGACTGGGAAGAGCATCCTGTTACGAGGCGTAGAGCTTGGATGTATAGATGTGCCTCTACATCTAATCGACATAAAGTCAAATCTCATTACTGGACCGGTTGTTGTAGGTGTCCGACCAACATTACCATTGGAAGGCATCTCGTTGCTGTTAGGCAATGACTTAGCAGGTGGAAGGGTGATAGCCGAACCCATCGTCACTCAAACACCCGACTTATCTGCCACACCCGAGGAAGACCTAGAGTTATATCCAGCGTGTGCAGTAACAAGGGCAATGAGGTTGAAAGCATCTCAAGAAGAGAACGTCATCAAGGCCAACAGTAACCACGATGATGTGGACTTGAGCACCACATTCTTTGCTTCTCTTGAAGAAGAACCAACGCCAAATTCTGAAAAGCCGGCATCAACTCGAAAACAGTTGATTGAGGACCAAAAGAAGGATCCAGAGCTCGCCAAACTCCGAGAAACCGCAATGACATCACAAGAGGCAGAGCTAGCATCAACGTGCTACTACATCCAAGATGATATGCTCTTCAGGAAATGGAAACCTCCAGACGCATCCAACGAAGAAGAATGGAGAATATGCCATCAAATCGTGTTACCAGAACGATACCGAGCGTACATCATGAATCTGGCTCATGACACACCAATGTCAGGTCATCTCGGCATCCACAAGACATACCACAAGATTATGTCACACTTCTTCTGGCCACGTTTGAAGAAAGATGTCATCCAGTACTGCCGATCCTGTCATGCCTGTCAGATGGTTGGCAAGCCAAATCAAAAGATCCCTGTTGCTCCTCTGAAGCCGATTCCAGCCTTTGAAGAACCTTTCAGCAGAGTACTTATTGACTGTGTTGGTCCTCTCCCAAGGACAAAAGCTGGCAACCAATACCTGTTGACCATTATGTGTGCTTCAACTCGTTTTCCTGAGGCTATTCCTCTAAGGAACATAAAAGCATCGAACATTGTAAAGGCCTTAATCAAGTTCTTTACTCTATTTGGTCTACCAAAGTCCATCCAATCGGACCAAGGAACGAATTTCACGGCCAATCTTTTCAAGCAAGTCATGACTCAGTTGGGCATCAAACACTGCATGTCGAGTGCGTATCATGCCGAGTCGCAAGGCGCTCTTGAGCGATTCCATCAGACTCTCAAGAACATGATCCGAACCTATTGCTTTGAGCACGAAAAAGACTGGGACGAAGGAATCCACATGCTGCTGTTTGCAACCCGTGAATCCGTCCAGGAATCGTTGGGATTCAGCCCTTTTGACTTAGTCTTTGGCCATTCGGTGCGCGGTCCCTTGAAATGTATAAAAGAGACTTTGTTGTCACCAACAGCCACTGAAGGACTTTTAGACTATGTAAGTAAGTTTAAAACTAGACTTTATGATGCTTGTGTTCTGGCCAAAAATAACTTACAAAACACCCAATCCAGCATGAAACGCTGGTATGATAGAAAGGCCCGTGCTAGAGAATTTTCTCCCGGGGATAAGGTGCTTGTATTTTTGCCCATACCAGGTCAACCCTTGCAAGCCAGATACTTTGGTCCCTATGAAATTGAGACCAAAATTAGTGACCTCAATTACACAATCAAAACCCCTGACCGTAGGAAAAAGACTCAGCTATGTCACATAAACATGCTGAAGCCTTATGTATCTCGGCCAGATCACTCAGAGAAGAGTAATTGTGTTTTAAATACAGTCAAAAGTTGTTCAAATAGCCATGTTTCTCCTATTGATGATGATATTGTAAAGGAGAAATTTGGACAATACAAAATACCTAATTCTTTTGTATTACAGAATTTGGATGTAAAACTGTCTCATCTGTCTTCGACAGAAAGGCCAGTTATCATGAAACTCATTAATGAATTTAATGACATTTTTTCTGATGTACCAAAACAGACTAATGTTATAATGCATGATGTAGATGTTGGCGAGGCTACTCCAGTCAAGCAGCATCCTTACAGGGTCAACCCTGAGAAACTTGCCATACTTAGGTCAGAAATCAAGTATATGCTTGAAAACGACCTCATTGAACCAAGTTCCAGTAGCTGGAGCTCCCCATGTGTCTTGATACCTAAACAGGACAAGACTTATCGTTTTTGTACAGACTACCGTAAGGTAAATGCTGTAACAAAGACCGATTCGTTTCCTATCCCTAGGATAGACGATCTCATAGATCGTATTGGTGACGCTAAGTACATCACCAAAATAGACCTACTTTCAGGTTATTGGCAGGTTCCCCTGACTGATAGGGCAAAGGAAATCTCCGCCTTTGTCACCCCTGATGGTCTGTACCAATACAAAGTGATGCCATTTGGCATGAAGAATGCTCCTGCCACTTTCCAGAGAATGATAAATGCCCTGCTTGCTGACATGGAGAATTGCCACGCATACATAGACGATGTAGTAATTTTTAGCCAAGATTTTTCTAGCCATTGTAAACAACTGCATTGTCTTTTTACTAAACTTTTACATGCAAAAATTACTGTAAACCTGAGTAAGAGTGATTTTTGCCAGGCTTCCATCCAATACTTAGGCCATATTGTAGGACAAGGCCAGGTGAAACCTGTAATGGCCAAAGTAGAAGCTATCCAAGCTTTCCCTATCCCTGCTGATCGGAAACAACTCCGAAGATTTTTGGGAATGTCTGGATATTATAGAAAATTTTGCGAAAATTTTTCTGTCATTGCCAGTCCTTTAACAAACCTCCTGAGGAAGAACGTCCGATTTACTTGGACGGATGAATGTCAGAAAGCCTTTAACCAAATTAAGCAGATATTATCTAGCTTCCCCATTTTGATGGCTCCTGACTTCGGAAAACCTTTTAGATTAGCTATTGACGCCAGTGACACAGGTGTTGGGTCAGTCCTTTACCAAGAAGATAATTTCCAAGTAGAGCACCCTATTTGTTTCTTTTCCAAGAAATTTAATAGACATCAAAGAAATTATTCTACTGTGGAAAAAGAATGTCTTGGGTTGATTCTTTCTATACAACACTTTGATTTTTATATCAGTGGGTCCAGATGGCCACTGGTTGTATTTACTGACCACAATCCCCTTACATTTATCCACAAAATGTCTGGCAAGAATCAACGACTTCTCAGGTGGAGTTTATTTTTACAAGAGTACAACCTAGATCTTAAACACATAAAAGGCAGCGAAAATGTTATCGCCGATGCCTTATCTAGATTGTAAAAAGTATTTTGATGTATATATATATTTTTTTATATATATCATGATAAATACATTCTGTAATGTAAATATCATTTTTGTAATTATTCTAAAAAGATTTCCATTTCGTGGAAATGTAAACTTTTTATTTTTAGGAGGGAGGTGTTACGTATCTAGGTAACAATGCCTAGATACTATTGTTTTTTTTCTTTCTTTGACCTGTTGCGGTCGAGAGACGGGTAGGTTGTCCGCCCCTTGTGTAATAAGTTTTTTTATTCGTCAAGCCACACAGACAGTGACCGGTCCTTGACCTGTGTGTGTACCTCTGGTTGAAAGGAGGGTGTTTTTTTTTCTGTCTCTTTGAAGAGCGTTCTAGATCTGGGAAATTGATGACGTATTTGGTTCGAGAAATTCCTAGATTTGTCTTGAGATCGACGCGCGGTAGATTATATAAAGACCGCTCGCGTAACGTTGACGGACAGACATACGGAGACAGCCGTGGGACAGAATAGCGGAGACATTGCGCGACCCGTGCGTGGTATACCAATTGATCGTGTAAGTTAAGATTTTTCTTTTTTTCAAGGCCTTGCTTGTATTTGTAATTATATTTTCAAACTCTTGTATTGTAATATTTTTACATACCATTTTTGTAAAAGGGTTTTGGTCAACCCTTCCATTTTGTTTTGAGTTATATTATGATTAAACATTAAGTTGATATTTTACCTTCCGATTTCTTGTGTCATTTTTTTTGTTATTCATTGTAAGTCTTTGATTAAATTCAGACTTAAGATAAGTGACACAACTGCTTTTTCTATTGTCACGTTCCCCTAGGCAAGCCATTTAAAAGTAGAATTCAATTCGTAATACGTGACAACTTACATGGATTTGTTGTTCTTATCTTAATAGAGACGTTAGTTCAACCAAAAACAAAGATAATTACGTCCCACGCTTTCATGTGTCCGTCTAGTCATGCACGTTAATCAATTAATAAGATAAGCTCCTTTATCTTTCTGTACATAATGGGTTGTATGTTAGCACATTGAGGTTAGTTTTGTATGTATTTTACTTTTTCAGTGTCTAGGTTTGGTCACCTGATACTGAATAATTAAGTAAAAAAATAAATAAAAGGAAAAATACTCCTACCCCCGCCGAAAACAAATTTTGTTTACGCCAAAGTTGGGTTGACTGCCTGGCCATGCGGTTTGAGGGTAGGGCAGTCTTTCGTACTTTTCGATTGTTTTGAGTTCAAACCCTGCCCGCTCCCCCCCCCCCCCCCCCCCCCCCCGTCCTCTTACGGGAGGTTAGGACTAGGAATTAAATTATCTTTAACTCTGAAGGAACATCAAAACACATGATAAACATTTGACAAACAAGTATAGATCTACTCAGACTTGGAATAGTTGATATCGTTAGAAACATAGCAAAAGAAAAATATTAAGATAAAGTTTAGGAAATACTGCACACAATTTGTATATGTATTAATTTTCTGTAGGTAAACTTGTTTAGTGAATGACCAATTTCTTTTTTAAAATCTAGTTTAGTGTTGTCTGACACTGTAGCGATATCTATCTATCTATCTATCTCTCTCTCTCTTACTCTCTCTCTATCTATCTGTCTGTCTATCTATCTAATCTCTCTCTCTCTCTCCCTATTTATATATATTTATATATCATATTATGTTTTTGTTTTAAATACTTCTGTGACGACAATTCTATTTACTTACTTTACACACTGAATAAATGTTCTGGATATGCGATTGTCCTTTGTATATTTAATCCGTCAATGAATGTAATAAGTACATACCAACTAACTTCAAAATTATGAGCCTATATTTATAGTACTATAAGTGGTAAACGTCAAACTTCAGAAAGACGCGTTTGGGAAAATCCAATTATATTTAGAATCATTTTTTGGGAAATTAGCTTCTGATTACGTGGAGATAACAAAAATGAAGTGCCATTCTATTTTGGAATGCTGTCTTTTGAGTCTGTGATTGCTTGCTATTTAGTGTTACGCGATTTATTATTTATAGAATTTAAATATTGTTATTGGCGATTATCTGCAACCTTTTGATTGTCTTTGCGCATTGATTGACACTGGCCTCAAAATACTCTTACAGAAAGAAAGCTATATGGAGAGCTGCCTGATTTAGAAACCATTGTTCAGTTTATCTCGTCTTTTAGTCTAGTCAACGGAACTGTCCAACCTAATAATAAGACCGACAAAGAAAAAAAAAGAACTTATTTACGATACACAAAAGAAATGAATATTAAGCAGAACGGAGTTTCTGATGCCAGGATTAATGCAAATAATATCTGATTAAATGTTTTTTTTAAGTTAAAATTTTAGTCTGTAAATGATTAACCTTCTAAATAAATACTGAATCTAACATAATAACAGCCCTACAATGCAGTTGTAATCAAGAGATATATTTAAAAAATATGGAGCAGAGCAAAACAATATAACTTGATAATATAGCCTGACATCAGTACATGTAACAAGCAAACACTTTCAGATTTCCAATTAAAAGAAACACTGATGTTGCTAGATTCAAATTTACAGAAGTTTTTTATGTAATTTTTGTCACATAACCTTGAAAACTTAAAAGTCCTCAAGGACCGACCATATATACAAATTGTAAAGTTTCCAAAAAAGGGCAACTTGGCAGGCTGCAACAACTGGAGGTGCATTACTCTCCTCACTGTCCTGGGCAAAGTTTTCAGCACTGTTTTGTTGAGACGGCTTCAACAGTCTGTAGATGAAAGGCTCAGAGAAGAACAAGCAGGCTTCCGAAGAGGCAGATCATGTACAGAGCAGATCTTCGTTCTACGAAATATCATAGAACAAAGTCTTGAGTACCAACAACGGCTAACGATCAGTTTCGTATACTTAAAGAAAGCGTTTGATAGTGTCCACCGAAAATCAATATGGAAAATAGTTAGAGAATACGGCATCCCAGAAACAATTTTTCAGATTCTTCGACACCTATACAGATAGTCTAGTTGCGTCATTAAAACAGAAGAAGGAACAACCGAGTTTTTTAGTATCGAGACAGTGGTGCATCTTATCTCCCTTCCTTTTCCTCCTAGCCATCGACTTCATAATGAGGAGAGCAATGAACCAGACTGCTTTTGGTATTCCATGGCGTGAACAAAACCGAATGACGTACTTGGACTTTGCCGATGACGTTGCACTACTCGGGCCAACAGATAAATTCATACAAGAAATGACGGAGAGCCTAGACAGAGAGGCACCCAAAATTGGCCTCCGCATAAACTTGGATAAGACTAAAATTTAGCGAGTGGGATATAAGGCAAAGGGTGCCCCAGGCAGACTTGGCGAGTCCAAGCTTGAAGAGTTGGACAAGTTCACTTACCTTGGCAGCATCATAACAAATTATGGGGATGCCTACCATGATGTAGCGTGCCGAACAGGAAAGGCAGGGAGCATTTTCCAAAGGCTGCAGCCTATTTGGACTAGCCAAGCCATTGGACTTGAGACAAAAATACACCTTCTCAATACAATCGTCATTCCAACTGCAACATATGTATGTGAGACATGGAAGTCATCTGTCAAAATTGAGAAGAGACTAAATGTGGTTCAACAAAAATGGCTGAGACGGATTTTGGGAGTCAGTTACACAGATCGGGTCTCAAACAAGGAGATCCTATGCCGAAATAGGTGTTGAACACTTGTGAGGTTGTGACAGAACGTCGCATGAGGTTTGCGGGACATGTTCTACGACAAAATGAACTACGCACACCACTAGTTGCGATGACATGGAGGTCAATGCAAGGAAAGCCCAAACAGAACGCTAAGTGCTCTGGCTGATGTCTGACCTCGTCTATTACAGTTGCTTCCTGATCTTCGTTTGTTCCGGCTACGTAAAACGCTTTGTTTGCCTGAATAATTTACTTTAATTTCATGTAATGGCGAGATACTCTTATATGAATAATTCTTTATATTGTTGTTAAGTGAAACATTTATACTATTCCGCAGTCAAATATCCGGAAGATCGATTATCCGGACAGATCCCGTTTCCAGTTAATAGGATAATGGACGATCTGCTGTAGAGGATTTTCTTCAACTCCTGATTTTTCCTCAGGGTTGACTTCCGAAGATTTTCCTATGAGTGGGTATAGCTGCAAGTAACAGAGGTTTAAATTCAGAGTTTTCCTTCTCTTAGGTGGGTAGCCAGCCATCATGTCTATCGAGCCCCTCCTGCCCGAAGCTTAGTGGTTAAGGCGCCAGTTACTCGCCTTTGCCCCTTCTCCTGTTAGTGAGAACAGTTCCGCCAGACTCAATATCTGAGCCACACTTGAAGGCCAGGAGTTGGACTGGTTGTCAGAGGCTATTTGAGATGCATGCCATTAGGAAACATTTTATAGGTTGTGGAGGGCTTACATCCATTACCACTTCCGGCTATGACAACCTTGCGGAACCAATGACAGTATTACGTACATTAGATACACCAAAAGGCTTGGCTGAGAGCAGGGTTCCAACCCTTGACCATCAAGATAGTCCAACAACAGTCCAAAATATAATGCCACACGACCGTCTAAAGCTATTTAGACATCAATATTAGTTTAGCTTATTTTAAGAAAGTTTGTTTGCTTAATGTATTAGTACAGGGGTTCTCAACCTTTGAGTCGCGACCCCCTTGGGGGTCGATTGACGATTTGTCAGTGTCAGGTTTAGGAATTATTTGTGTTGTTCACTATCTGTACACAATTAAGGTCCCGTGGTTCACCCTGACAAGAACACTTACACACAGTCGTACATAGAGTAACCAACTATGTGAATAGTTTATACAACAAAAAAATGAATTTAATTGTATGAAACATATATGTGTATGTACAATGAGGATGATAAATAGACAATATATATATTAGATATACATATAATATATATATAAAGATATTATTCAATAATTAATTTAAGCACCATTGCTACTGCTATCAACTTGTCACTCTGGTTTCATAGTCCACCTGATTCTGACCGACTGGCGTCACAAAACTGCCAACCTCGGTAATAGTAAAGTTAGACCTCAGATGATCGCAAATTTGACAATGACACTGAAAACTGTAATATATATTTCTGAGACGGCAAGCGACGCCCACACTAGCATAGACTCGAGCCAGTATATACAACTCCAACACTGGCACCCTATAAACGAAATGAACACAAAACTCAACTTCTATTCTAAAACTAGAAATAGTGACAACCTCATACAACATACAATAAGAGATATCACAAACGAATAACTCACCCTAAACAGGGGTCCGAAAATCCTATTGAATAATAAGTCCGAGAAACTAGTACAGACTATACATATAATAACTTTTTACGAACCAACATGTCGTGCGCGCTTGAAGTTTTCTTTGCATTTAATATTGGTGTTTTAGGGTATAGGAAGTAGTTTCTGTTTAGTGCGTTTTGTTGTATAGAATATTGTGTGTGTGTGTGTTTACGTCATCCTTAGTTTCTGCAAGAGAGAGAGAGCTGCTTTTGTGAGCTGGGTAGCTGGTTTTTTGGTTCCCCTTGTAAGGGTACGTAAGTACATAGTTTTATTAAGTACGCTGATCTTTCGGTACGGGTGTCGCTATTGAAAAGTTCTTTCTTGTAGCGGCAGCGCTAGATCTAGGTTTTCTTTTCGTTTCAGGGTGTTACTCTGTTCAGGCTGAGGATACGGGACCGTAAAATCATATCATACCCTAAGCGACAAAACCCACCTGACACAACACACCGTCCGTTTCAATCAAATTCAGAGGGTGAACTGCCTCATGACAAAGAATGACCAATAGATGTCACCGGCCTTTGTGACATAGCAAAAACAATTCAAAACAAAAATACAAGGCACTCTCGCCCCGTACAAGTACTACGAGAAGAGGAAATAACAAAAAAACTAAAATAACTACGCGACATCCCCCCCTCCTCGATGAACTGGAAATTTTGAAAGAAATTTCAGTGATAAAAAATCCTTTCGAAGACTACCCTTTGTAAGGAGAACAAGGATGGTAAAAAATCCTAAGTGCATCTTTGCCATTAGATTTGGAAATGTAATAGTGAAAGACTAAAAATGATTTCGAATCACAAATTGATTCGCCAATGGTCACCACATGAACCACAATAAACGTCAAGATAAAACCCCAACAACAACAAAAAGTTGGTTTCCTTGACCTTTAAAGTGACCAATATCAATTTTGGGCCAAAAACAAAGTTATATAAACAAAATCATATTTACAGATACAACATTAATATAATATGCCACATAATAATCATGGCAAATAAATACACATTATATTCTTTAAATTTGATTCATTTACATAATATAGAATAGAAATCCAAATGTTATAACACATAGATACATAATATAAATGGCGGATGGAAGTCTGTATCAATCTTGAACAAAGATCAGCCAGCAGATTGCTCTCTCCCTTTACGTGGGTAACATCAAAGGAGTAGTCTTGTAGCATCAATGCCCATCTTGTGATACGTGCATTGGTAAAGTTTGTGCTCCTGAGATACGATAAGGCCTTGTGATCAGTCAGCAGGTGAAATTTTTTACCTGCTAAATACCTGTCCAGTTTCTTTACAGAATATACTACGGCTAATCTTTCCCGTTCAATACTAAAGTACTTCTGCTACCGAGGCAACAACTTACGGCTTACGTACTCTATGGGATGTAACACACCTTTGATACACTGACAGAGAATGCCAGAAATTCCTTTATCTGAAGCATCTGTCTGAAGAAAAAAAAGTTAGAGAAGGATCAGGTAAACGAAGAATAGGATACTTAGACAAGTCTGCACCCTATTCAATGCCAACGCACACTTGCAGTTCCAGTCTATTCCCATAGGTCTAAAGATTGGAACATTTGACCAACACAGCAAATATATATAAATATATATATATATGAAACAGAGAATCAAAATCATCCTATCGTTACCCCCGCGCACTTATACGATGTGGGACAACTACAATAGTCCTACCTCCGAGTTTGGACTTGTCTAAATATTTAACTGCTCTCGCAACATCTGCCAGGTTCCTTAAGTTTACATGACCTACGCCCATCGACTTCCCGTTCGCCATCAAAACCTCCACAAATCCCACCAAACCGACATCTCTAAATCTATCTTTTAACTTCTGCCAGTTAATATTGAATGGCAAATTTTGAACACTTACTGTGTAGCGATCCGGCACTAACTTATACCCACGGCGACCATCCGAATCGCGACGACCCGCTAGTCATCTATGTCTTGACCTTTGATCTTGACCGCTGACAATATCATTAGAGTTCACATCTTCAACATCAATCTCGTTAGACGGGGAAACACCATTAAGACACTCAGTAGAATTATGCCCCTTTTCACCACAACTGAAACACACAATTACCTTTCTTTTACCCACAGGTTCACAACATGCTGCCGCCACATATACACTCTCTTCCTTACAAATCGGCTCATCTGACCCAGCAACCTTAAAACCTTCTATAACTTTCAGCATGTTCTCTACTGTTCGGTGCTTGCTCAAAACCAGTTGCCTATATACACGACTCGATACGCTTTCTAAGATCCTATCTTTGATCAACAGATCTTTTTAACTCCTCCATTGTTTTACCGACTTCGGCCATCTTGCACCAATCGTCTTAGGCCGTTCTCAATTCTGTTACATATCTCCTAAAATCGTTTTGATTAGGGCTCACGCGATGGAACATTTTGCGGCAGGTTTCCGCGTTGATATCTGCATGGCGAAGAAGTGCCGTCTTGACTTCTTCATAATTCTCGCTAAGGAACAGACTGTCCCTTAGCATGAAGTTTCTGAGTGCGGTGGTCAGTTTATATGACAACAGCAAGGACCACTCTTTTCTCTCTATTTTGCATCTCGTTGCAATGGCCTCAAAGTGTGTTAGGTAAGCTAGGAGGTCGTCGTCATCTTTCATTCCCTGGAAACTCTTGTCAGGCCTGTCTAAGACATTCTTGTATCGCACATCACCTGACTGTCCTGCCGCCCCGCCTGCCTCAAGCGCAGACTTTTCTTTAAGCCTAGCCAGTTCCAACTCCTCTTTCCTCTTGATCGACTCCTTGGCATCTCTTTCCTTCCATCTTTCGTGCCCCTCGCGTTTGGCCTTCTCATCACGTTCAAATCTCGCTTCTTCCTTTCTTCCTAGCCTCTTCCTCTGCATTCGCGTCTTCCCTATCTCTATCATATTCATCTTTCCGTTCCTTCACATATTTCTCTAACCTTTCCCCTTCGTAGCCCATAGCACGGCCATCACTAATAAATTGTGACGTTACCGTTAACCTGGTTTCCATGGTCTAAATGCCTTACTGTGTTCAGCTAAATCAACGAATACTATTATTATTATTAATATGATATACTATATTATACTGACATAAGATGTAAACTAAAACTTAGAGTGTGTCGTATGGCAAAGAAATAGAAAACCTATCTGAGCAGTATCCAACGTCGGAGAGAAAACGCCTCACTACAGGCCGATGCATAGAAAGATAGCTGCTACAGGGACTTCCAACACACCAATACAGGAACGATGACCTCTAACACCGGTATCAAAGGTCAATCCCCACACACTTGCCTGTTGCCAGGAGGAGAAGACACTCGTCACTCGGTCCTAAGTGAAGCACAAAATAACATGAAAAAAAAAATTAAATAAATGAATATAAATCACAATCTTGAAATATCAACACATGATGAGTTCAAAATAATCTTTGATCAATGTAACAATGTTTCAACCCTCTGCTACTTTTCATGTACATATAAATAATTATGGGAAGTTTACAAACAATTTTTTTCCCCGGTAAACTGTACCCAAAAAAAACATCACATACAAATGATATATAGGGGTATTAGGCAGTATATTCTTATTTTATAACATACGAAGATAAGTATTAATCTATGGCCTAGTAGTCACAGCCGGACTCGGAGCCCCCAATTGTCAGGTTTAGGAATTATTTGTGTTGTTCACTATCTGTACACAATTAAGGTCCCGTGGTTCACCCTGACAAGAACACTCACACACAGTCGTACATAGAGTAACCAACTATGTGAATAGTTTATACAACAAAAAAATGAATTTAATTGTATGAAACATATATGTGTATGTACAATGAGGATGATAAATAGACAATATATATATTAGATATACATATAATATATATATAAAGATATTATTCAATAATTAATTTAAGCACCTTTGCTACTGCTATCAACTTGTCACCCTGGTTTCATAGTCCACCTGATTCTGACCGACTGGCGTCACAAAACTGCCAACCTAGGTAATAGTAAAGTTAGACCTCAGATGATCGCCAATTTGACAATGACACTGAAAACTGTAATATATATATATTTCTGAGACGGCAAGCGTCGCCCACACTACCATAGACTCGAGTTCAGTAAATACAACTCCAACACTGGCACCCTAAGAGGAGGCAGTGAACGCGAAATTCGTTGACCATAGAGCTCTAAGAATGCTGTAAGAATGGAAGTTACTCTATAAAAAAGGTATTCATTCTTGAGGCGTTAAAATGTAATTCATAAATATTCATCGTTTTTATTTTGTACTTTAACCCTTAAACTGCTGAGATGTTTTACAATAAGTGCATACAAAATGGAATTACAATTCAGATGTTTAGAGACTAAACTGCCACACGCGTTTTAAGGGTAAAAAAGGCACAGACTCTTTGATTAGAGTAACAACATTAATAAAATCACTAAACCGAGCGACACTTCATGAGAAAAGAATAAAAATTAAGTAGCTAAAATACATAAAACACAAAACCATAACTTACAAATAGAGAAACAAAACCTATTGACACAGAAAGACGCTAAGATAGAGGCACATTTCTTATTCCATGAAGGCGCGGACTGTTCCTTTGACAAGATTCCTACAGACTGGACAATATTTCATAGTATTGGCGCATTCAGTGCAGGAGACTAGATCACCACAGGGCAGAAAAACAACTTCCACATTTTTTCCCATACAAATTTTACAGAGTGTCTGTTGGCGATGCTGATTATTCTGTTCCTTCAATGCTTTCAGTTTTTCTGGATATATTAATTTGAAAATAAAGACTTTTAAAAATGCTATCCCAGTGTTAATAAAATCACTCATAGTTATTTAGTCATCAGAATAAAAAAAATTCCATTGTACACCGCTGCTTTGAAAAGTTTCCTACTTAACAATGATAATAATTTCTTTAAATAATCCTCTTTTGACCCAATGTCGGATTTAAGGCAATGTAGGTGAGGCTACAGCAACCGTCACTTTACAAAAATGGTTCTCAACAAAAAACATTCTGAAAGTCACCCATGGTCTTTTTCTCCACAAAACCAGAAACATAAAAAAATATTTTTTTTGTGTAAATTAAATAATTATAACTCTTTTTAAAGTATCAAAATTAGATAAAACTTTTTTTTTTTGTTTAAATATACAATTTGTGATCCGTATTTTTATTGAGAAGTCTTAACAAGTGTTTTTTTTTCTTTTTTAAGGCTTTTGAAAACATGTTGGGGATTCCAGATACTTAAATCCGGCTTTGTTTCTCCTACCTAATATAAAATTTGCGCAAGAAGAATGCCGTTTTTTTTTCCCCTAAAATCTTAATCGTAAGCAATCGGACTGATGCCCTTCCTGATCATGGCAACATTCTCTTACGTTAGCTAATTACGGACATAACTGCAGACATACAGAGAATGGAGGTGCTAAAGAAGGATTCTATGTTTCGTCTATACCGTTCGCATCACAAATTAGGAAATGAACAATCAAAATATTTGTATACATTTGACAAAACAACAACATTATCTAAGGGAAATAGCCACGAAAATTACTGCCGTGTATCCCAATACCGCAGGAATAAGCTCCCTTTGTATATATATATATAATTTTTTTATTTTTTAATTGTCGTTCTGTTTTCAGTCTTTGATTCATGTGTTGTCTCCGACTCTGAATAATTATGCAAACTTTCAACTTGATCTGAGAATAGAAATAGGAAAAAAACAACGTGTACAAAACGTTAAGAAGGAGAAAAACATGTATAGCCGCATCTCTCAATAAGTAGCATTTATATCCCTTTTTCGATACCAAAACAAAAATAATTACCAAAGTTTAATCTATTAAGTGGTTAACTTTTCTAATGGGTGTGAGAGAAATAAAATGCACACATATTTTACTCGACAAATATATATATATATGTCAATGAAGTATTTTTTTGTTTTACACTGGTAAGATATTCTGTTTTAAAAAAAACTCATTGACTTATCAGGTAGCTCATACGTGTTATATAATGTAAAGGAAATTGTTTCAATCCGTTAAAGCTATACGGTGTTTCTTACTTTCTGTAATCTGGATTTGAGGTAGCATGGAGGTAGCACGTTGTGTTTAGGCTACACACCTGCTGCAGTACTTTAAAGTTCTTGTTTTTGTTGTTCGTTGGTGTCTTTTACAGTATCACGTGTCTGCTTTAGCTAACTCTATGTTTGATATATATATATATATATATATGGCCTACTTCAGTTGCGAAGCGACTATGGATCATCTTGGTGAGATAAATGCCTGGGCATTAGCTGTGGACGGAACGATGTCGCCCACACATCAGTTCCCCCCTCTCCACGCAGCTGATGCATCCAAAGGAACGGCAGTGCCGATACAGTTTGGGGTCAGCGGTGTCGCAGGTTCTGCCAGAGTGTAGCACTGGGTGCTGCAAACTGCCTTAGGGTCGCCAGCTCCTGATTTATCCTCAGGGTTGACTCCCGAAGCCTTTCCCATGATTGGGTATAGCTGCAAGGCAACAGAGGTTTGAATTCAGAGTTTTCCTTCTCCTAGGTGGGTAGCCAGCCATGGCTAACGAGCCCCTCCTACCCGAAGCTTACTGGTTAAGGCGCCAGTTACTCGCCTTTGCCCCTTCTCCTGTTAGTGAGAACAGTTCCGCCGGACTCAATATATGAGCCACACTTGAAGGCCAGGAGTTGGACTGGTTGTCAGAGGCTATTTGAGACGCATGCCATTAGGAAGCATTTTATAGGTAGTGGAGTGCTTACATCCATTACCACTTCCGGCAATGACAACCTTGCGGAGTGTTGGATAACAACGTTATATAAATTACTTTTTTTAGAATTATTTATTATTTCAATTTCCCCTTTTTTTGGGGTTGAAAAAAATTATAGGCAATATATTCTTTTTTTTGAGAGATCTAATTGTAAATTATAAAAAAGGCTTAATCTTCTCGAGAATTAGTTCATACTTACATATATCACGAGATTAACAATTTAAAGTAACATACTTTCATTAGAGATTTTTGGAATTATTGTCTTCCTGTTAGTAATATAATTTTCTAAAAATATCCCCACAACAGTGTAGATATTGCTATGTTGTATGTGTGTATGTATTATTCAAAGTTTCATGAAATGTTTAGTTGAAATTTTAAAACATATTTTTTTTTTAACAAAGTAAAACATGAATTGTATAGCCATATCACATGGTCCCCAGTGCATGCAAGGGCTTCTTTCATGAAACAGTATTAGTAACAATAATATTAGCAAAAATAAAAATCTACAAAGAGAGAGAGAGAGAGAAAGAAAGAAAGAAAGAAAGAAAGGGGAACAGAGATCCTAGATCAACCTTCCAACAGACTAAGGCAGTGTTTCCGAAACTTTTTCATTAACATTTTGCAAATTCTGAATAATTACCAGAACACTATATACTTTTTCGAGAGATTAATTGACGTGGTGGCCTTCTTCCTAATTATTCCTGTAGTTTATAGAACACCTATTCAGGAACACAGTTTGATAAAGACTGAAATATGTGTAAAGGTTAAAAACAATAATATAGATGAAAAGGTGGCCTACCTGCGTCTCTGGCAAGTGTTTCAGAGTTAACTTTATCTAAATCTAATGCCTTTAGTATAGAAGCATTCGGTCTTCTCTTAATGTTACCAGAAATAAGTCGTTCATAAATTTTATCCGCTGACAAAACGTTCCCTGAAATGTATAGAGTCTGCATTTAAACACACGTCGTTATAGTAGGCCTGAATACTGACTTGCGACGTCGCAACCTTTGAGCAGTTTAGACCAATAGCACGTCGCCACGTCACATGTTCAGATCTAATATGCCAATAGGTTTACGGCAGAGAAGATTTGTGCAGCATCCCTTGGCACCACACTTGAGGGGCGTGAAGAAGGAAAATAAATAATAAATTACAACCCTTGACCAAAAAAAAAAAAACCGATTGCCATTACTTTAAAGGTTCTCAAACTATTTTGACCCAAAAACCCTTTATATAATCAAAATTGGATCCCTAAGAGAAAGCTACTTAAACGCATAGTATACACATTTTTAAATGCAGTCAACAATTTCTGTATAATGACCCATAATGCAGGATATGAAATTGGAATCTGCTTTCGAAACCTGAAGTTATGGTCTCCTTGTTCAAACGTTGGTTTTAAGTTCCTCCTTCTTTGAATATTTCAATAAGCTGCTTCTATACTAGAATGTATCTGTTATTGGGATCTGAGTCTGTCTACGAGTAAAGGAGCTAAATACGCGATACTCAATCGTGAATCAATAAGTAAAGAATGTCTTCAAATCTTTGGTTTAGGCAGTGGCGTAGCGAGCGGTTGTTGCGGGTCGCACGGGGCATCAAGTGATGAGGGGCATCAAACTGAGCACATTTTGAATTTCTGGATCTTTAAGGCCCCCCTGAGTCAACCCAACTCAAATGGGTACCTGACTTTAGTTGGGGAAAGTAAAGGCGGTTGGTCGTTGTGCTGGTCACATAACACCCTGCTCGTTAACCGTTGGCCAAAGAAACAGATGACCTTAACATCATCTGACCCATAGATCGCAAGGTCTGAAAAGGGAAACTTTAAACTTTACTTAACAAACCAAAAACTACTGTATTTCATTTTAAAAAAAAATATTTTTCCACTCTGTTAATATTATGTGAAGAGGTATTGTCAAGACAAAATCTCTTAGGTAGGCAGATTGTTAGATGCCTAGTTAGTGAAAAGCATCGCTGATTGGTTTTAATTCTTAATCAATTTAATTAATTCTGAAAAACTTCGCTCGCATATAGCCACATTTACAGCGATTGTCAGAAATATATAATAATCTGATATTGCTTCCTGAAGAGAATTTTGGATATGATTCTTTTACTCTCAAAGCAGTACCTGGCATTCAATGGGCATCACGAATATTTAGACATTATTTAGAACTGAATCATCTAGTGGCATTCTAGCTGATATCTTTTTATTTATTTATTTTTAAACTCAAGATTTCAAACAAGTCCTTGTTTACGAACAAAAGCTTCTGAAAAAAAAGGAACCAAACTGTTGACGCCTCTTTCGCTCCAGACGAAATTTTTTTTGCTAAACAATTGTTGGAAAGCAGATTTCGATAACATTATTGATAGTTTTGAGACAGAGAAAGCTAGTATATTTTATTAACGTTTAACAACGAATTTTCGGTGTTTTATATCTGGGGGGAGGGGGGGGGGGAGGGACATGAGGAGATGCCGCACTAGGCATCAAATAGTCTAGCTACGCCACTGGGTTTAGGTCTTAGGTAATAGACATATTAAACAGTAGAGAGGGGTAGAGTTGATTATTTTTTGTCTAATTATCCAATCTCATAATTGGAAAGATAGAAGGGGCCTACTCATGCATTTTATGCGGTAGTGTCATTAGTTGGAGTTCAGGCCCTTGAAGTATCTGTCTTTTTACAGTTTTTGACACTATTCTCGTTTAATGAAATAATGCATATTTTGAAGAAAAAACATTTATATAAAATACTTTTTACAAAAATTTATTACAAATGTATATATATATATATATATATATACATTTGTAATAAACAAGCAAGCCCGAAAAATTTACTTGTTGAGTTCGTTTCACGATTCTAGCTGATTTATTTTTTTCTGCGTTACCTTCTCCTTGATGCACCCTCCCTTCCATCAGCCTATAAATAAGGTTGCAAGAGAGCGCCCTGAGTATGCTATAAGCATACTCAAAACTGAGCAAGCTTTAATAAAAATAATAATAATAATAATAATAATAGTTATAGTAATAATAATAATAATAATAATAACCTTGGCTTGGAGATTAAGCGTTTATAGAAATTATCTAAAATAACAATATACCCCATAGTCATATCAACCGAGGGAATAATAACAACTGACCTCACAGAATGCCTTCAAGGCCCTAGGCATTCCTAGGAACATTCTCGTTGCCTGTCAGAGGGCGGTACTTCTGCAGACCTGCCACATCAAAAGAAAATTCCTCGGTGGACACTGATAAAGGGAAACGATGAATTTTGTTTCCCTTTAACGAAACTCGGCCCTGGCTTCACCAGAGAATGAATACTCGCTCTTTTAAAATACTAATAATAATACTAATAATAATAATCTTTATTATCTTTTGAGAAACAAAGCATTATAACTAGAGAAACCTAAAAAAAAAACTTACCTTCGTTTTTAATTGCTTTAGCTACTGCAATAACGTCTGCATAGGGGAAGCCCATGTCTACCATTGTCTTAACAGCAGGGTCTCTTTTCAAATAAGTGTCTCTTGTATCTACATGTCAGAAAAGGTAAACTATTGAAGCAGCAGAACGTCAACAAATGATTCAAATTTTGTTGCTTCTAAAATAATGGAATTAAAAATAGATGGAACCAACTCTGAAACACTTTGACACAGGTAGGCCACCTTTTAATCTATATTTTTTGTTTAACCTTCACCTATATCAATCTATTGTTTGGATACAAAACTGGTTTATTAGATGTAAACGTCTTTAGCTTATCCATTTATTAGCTGGAATGGAATATTCGTAGGACGTAATCATCTTCTTTTTTGAAGTAACGTCTGTATTATATAAGAAAAGATAAGATTCAATTTTCTGAAATAATGCTTTAAAATATACTTGTTTTTAATTTTTAGGGGTGCATATTAATCAAGAATTGATTTTAAAAAGGTACAAAAGATACAGATTTTTTTTGCACGGCAAATACAATGGTCATATTTGTTATCATATTGTTCGGCTTTAAACGGACTTTTAAAATTTGGCAACACTTTCTGATCTATTAAAAGAAGTTTTAGCTAAATTTGGAAACTTACGTATTCTTGTTTTGGTAAATTTTTGTATAATTATAGCTCACTCATTAACACTGATTGTTTGCTTACCGGGATTCCACTAGTGATTGTGTATAGAAGACTCCAAAGTCAAGTAGCAATTATACATAAAACACTGAACCATTATCTTCAAATGCAAAAACAAAATTTAATAAACTACTCAGAAAGACAAAAAGATAAAGAAGATAAAGGCATATTCCTTGTTCCATATGTTAGGACACTTTCGTACAAATGCTCCTTCTTCCTCAGCACTATTAGAGTATGGAATGGCTAGCCAGGAAAGCCAGTGACTTGGCAGAATTTAAGCCATTAGTTAATATGCATGACGCTTAGGACATAATCATCTTTTCATAAAGTAACGTTTATGTGATATAAGATAAGACGTCAGCTTATCGAAAAAAAAACAAAAAAACATGCTGCCGTTTTCTCATTGGAAACAAAACATCATAAAATAAACGCTTGTGTATGTTTTATTCTTGCTATTTGGAAATCTATATCTTGTTAGCATAATAAATAGGATTTCACAATTCTACATCAACGAGTCTACTGTAGATCTACTGATCATCTTAAATCCAGGTCAAAGTCTAGATCTTGAAAGTAGATTTACTACTATAAAATGTATCCCTCTAGATTACTCTGTGCCAAGATGAAGATAAATAAAAGAAAGAAACAGCGTATTGGTGCTCGTATAAACATTATATGTCTCAAATTAAATATAGTCTAGATCTCATTCTAGACTAGTTGACATCTAAATCTAGATCATTCTATAAAGATAAGTTTTTTGTTTCGTGTTTTAAACATTTTTTTAAAACAATTCTTTTATTGCTACTTGAGGTTAACTTAATTTGTAAATTTTTTTCTTATAAATTTGTGTTCTATATATATTTTAGGATTCAAGTATTGATGGCAACGTATTCCGCTGAAATATTCTAGAAGATATTCATCGACAAGTTTAACTTCGCTACACCTCACTGTTATCTTAATAGTTTAAAAGAGTGGGTGGTATTAAACCTTCTGAAGATATAAAGTAACTTAAGAACAGTGCTAATTTGGTTCATGTCTTTTTTTACGCTAATGAATAGTTGTGCACAGTTTCAACTTGTTCCGGTAAAGGGATTTAGAGAAATAACGTGTACACACAATTGAACAGACAGACTGAGTAAGTTGATACAAGCTTTGTAAAAACAGAAAGAAGTATTCACCAAGCTGAAAAGCTGAAGCAGCATCTCCAATTTTTTCCATTACCATCGTAAAGGAAATCTTTTTAGGCCAACAAAGCATGATATTTTGTTATTTTTTTTATTTTCTAGAAAAATTTACATAGATTTAATTATTTAACTACAACTATTTTTTTGAAATCAAACATAAACATAAATCTATTGCTCTTTAATATTAGATGATTTTTAGAATATGCATCCTCTGATTAGGACCTCTCAACTCAAGAAAACATATAGAAACTAGGGGAAAAAAAGCCAAACAGAACAGCAGTGGCGTCACTAGTGTTGGTGTCACCCGGTGCGGTCAGCTCAGGGTGTCACACACCCCCATTTAAAAACCCTCTTTTTTCATTGGTTTGTTGCGCTGTAATACATATAGTTTATAATTACCTACGTCATTTGATTGTTCAACAAAAACAATAAAATGAGTGTATATAAAATTTTAAAATTCAGTGGATTATTACAATTTTTCTAAAGTTCACTGGGCTTGTGTAGTCATGTGAAACTCTGAACTCATCCTTAATTTTTGCAATCTATAGTTCAATTTTGCAACAATGCAACCATTAGTAAATTACTGTTTTTTTCTGAGTTTCAAACTTGAAAATGTAACATTAACTTAAAGTCAATGTCTGTAACGATCTAATTTTTAATACAATACTGCTTTGTGAAAGTGTCGTTTGTTCCTTTGTCTCCAAAAGTTCTTAATTTTAATTTTAAAAATCTTATTCCACATGAGACGCCATAGATAAGCAGATGGTAATAAACGGTTGAAGGCTTTGTTAAATGATTTAAAGATATTTTTAAGGTTTTAGTGGCATATGAATCGTGCAATGTTAACTTTTATTTTCTTCAAGAATAACTTTTGTTGTCTTTAGATCAGTTCTCAGTCATTGTATTTCTGTTTTAATGTCGCCTTTAAAAAAAATCATCATATACGCCAATATTTTGAAACTGACTTCTACAATACTTTGTTGGTTGTTGAACTAACGAATTTTTCCGTTGGATTGCTCCAAATTTATCTGATACATCAATGATTGCTTCCAGTAGGAGTTGAAGCTCAGAATTAAAAAACGATCAATGCACACAAGAATGAACCTCTACAACAGTCAATAAAAGATGATAAATCATTGATTATATTATTATTTTTACCTGGTTTTTTAGTCAGCTAAAAAAGTGAAAATTATTGCGCTTTTCAATACTACCAATAACAAAAGCTACCAGTACTAAATCTATCAACCAAATGCACTCAAATTTTATGTACATTTGAATGAATGGGATATAGATCTAGATTTGTCTTCTTTTTATTTGCCTAGAACATCTTTCATTCTAATACTAGACCAGTGCAAGACATAAGCTAGCGAGAGATCAAAGCCTAAATCTCTAACTAGATGAAGGACAATAAAAATCCTAATTCATTTTACCTAAGATTTAGACATCTAATAGATCATTATTACTGTTCCTCTGTGATCAATTATGGATCTACAATAGTTTTATATTTTACTTTTATTTAGTAGTAAACCTTTTGGAGTGCAACTTGAACCAGTATAGTGATGGTGATAATTTTTACCAAAAAACAATACTAAATAAAAAATTGCTAGAAAATATACCAAGAAAAGGCCCAGCATGGTGGATGAATATTGGATTTAGATCTGCCATTTCTGTTGTTTTCATTTATCTTAGGCTTACATCTATAGGAATCTACAAAGGTGTAAAGATAAAAGTATAGATCTAGTCAACCTTGATCTACATTCAAGACCTAGCCCAAGTCTAAGGCTAAGGCCTAAACATAAGGCAATACTAGATCTAAATTTAAATGCTAATAATGTCCAAGTCTGCTTCATCCTATGCTAAATCTTGATCAAGATCTTCATTATTATTATTCATAGAAGTATAAATAAAACACTAATAAAGCTTCTTCAGTAGTAAACATTGTGGGCGTGTCTTGGACAAGCATAGCCATGATGTTGTAGATTTTTACAGATAAACAATACTAAAAAAAAAAAGAAAATGGGGAAAAAATGCCCACAGTCAACAGTGGATGATTATTTGATGTAGATCTACCATTTCCTTTCTTTTTATTTATCATAAGCTTAGATCTAGAGATATATCTAGATCGAGAGTCCAAGTCTAGAGATAAAAGCTTAGATCTAGTCAATCTCGATCTACACCTAGCCTACTCTACTGACAATAATTATAGATTTAGATCTAAATACTAATAATATAGATAGATATAAATACGCTAAATTTAGACCTACCTGGATCTAATCATTATCATTCTTATTTCTAATGTATATATCTATATCAAATTCGTCATTATTACTATTTATTTGTAATAAATTTTAGAATAATTATAAAGTTTCTTCAGTAGTAAACATTGTGGGTGTGTCGTGGACTAGCGTAGTCATGGCGACATTTTTTTACATTGTAAAAAAAGTAATAAATAAATGTCTAAATAAACTAAAGCCAAAAGCTTCTAATTTCTATGTAAACAAAGGATGAAGAACTCTTTTATAGAGTAAAAATAGTTCCAATGTTTTTAGTTAAAAAATTTTAATTTAAAAATGCAACGAAACAAAGGTAGGATAAGAACGTCTATGTGATAGACGTTCCGTGCGTTTAGGGGCAGACAGACCGTCTATGGGATTGACGCTCCGCACTCATTGAGTTAATTACATGTAAGATTCAACAAATATTTTATGCCAGAAGAATATCGTCATTTGTTAAATAGTGACTATTAGATGGCATTCTGATATTACGGTGCTGGCTTCAAATTCAATAGATTCGATAATTTTCGATAAAATTGTATATGGACAATTTGGTGCATGAGTGCATACGTTTTCATCATGCACTAGATCATTGTAGAAAAAGTTAAAGCAAAATGGACAATAAATTAAATTTTCGCCAGCGTGTTCTATATAAATGCAACCTCTTTTTGCTAAAGTTGTTGCATATATTAGATCTCCATTAGAAAATGCTCGATTCAGAAATGTACAAAGCCGACATAGATACCTTCTGAAGTCAATATTGTTTACTCTACCAAGAAATTCAGTAATTTCATCACACTCACACACTACAGCGTATACTGGTAGGTCGTTTTGTATCGAATTTGTCGGATAGCAACCTACCCAAAAAAAAATGTCTGCATAATCTAGTCCTTTAATCTCCAAATGTTTCCAGTCTAAATACTCTTCAAAGAATTTTCGTACAAAAACAAACAAAAGCAGATGTTTCTGTTTGCACATTTCCAACTAGTTATTATTATGATTATTTATCTGAAATGGAAAAAAAAAATCAGACTTATGTAAATGTGACCACGTGTAGATACCATAAAATAGAAAAATGTATACTTCGATGTTCATACACAATTTAAATCTTTTCTATCTTTATTATAATCGATTAAATATAATTATGGTCTCTAGTTTTGACAGTATAGAAGGTTATGAAAAATTAATATTTAGTAAAATAAATATCTTATTTTAATTCTCTATTCATTTTCGACGGTAAAAATTTAATTGTAACCATAATAACAAAATTTCCCCCAGAACCTAAAGTATTAATTGAATGTTTGGTTGGTATATATGCAAGATAATCTACTTCCCAAGCCAAAAGTTCTATAAGTCGAATATTTATTCAAATAACTTTACCACAAACATATATTTGTCTTTTTATAATGTGTGTGTCTAATGTAAAGCTGTCAGTTACAATGTGTGTGTCTAATGTAAAGCTGTCAGTTACAATGTGTGTGTCTAATTTAAAGCTATCAGTTACAATGTGTGTGTCTAATGTAAAGCTGTCAGTTACAATGTGTGTGTCTAATGTAAAGCTATCAGTTACAATGTGTATACGGTGTTGAAATAGTAAATAATCAATCTCACATTCCTGACTTTTGTAAACAAAAAAAGTCCTTTTAGTTGACTAGGAAAGTTTAAAATGCATTTCTTGAAGATACCTTGAAATACAATATTAAAAAAAAAGAACAAACTAAAACCTGATTATTAATCTCAATTTGATAATGTATATAGCTAAGTATATTGAATGCATTCTTATATATATATATATATACTATAAAAAAAAGTAAGGCGTAATTATGTATGTATGTATGTATGTGTGTATGTATGTATGTATGTATGTATGTATGTATGTATGTATGTATGTATGTAT
Organism: Biomphalaria pfeifferi; assembly: GCA_030265305.1. Lineage (NCBI taxonomy): Eukaryota > Metazoa > Mollusca > Gastropoda > Planorbidae > Biomphalaria > Biomphalaria pfeifferi. Next base: position 2,819,741 of record JASAOG010000092.1, read on the forward strand.
GTATGTATGTTAGGAATAGAAATAAAAACTGCTTGACCAATCTTGATAAAACTTGTCAGAAATGTTTCTTGAGTACTTACTTAGACCGTAGTGTATGTATTGTAGCCCTAAAGCAAACTTAAGACCCTAAAAAAAAAAGAAAAGTTGTTAGGCTTAAAGAAAGTATGCTATTTTATGAATCTAGATTATATTTACTATGTTGACATGAGAAAGGATCAAAAGGATTTAGATCTAGATCTAATTTTAAGAACTACACTTTACGCAGATAGTTTTGAAACATGAAAATACAAAATTCATCCCTTGATTTCATTATTTAATAAAATTAACCTTCAAATGGGTGTTTAAAAAGCATTTTTTACATAAATTCGTTCCTTATATCTGCGATTTCAGATTTTCTGACGAACATTCTTTCATTAGATATAACCGTAATGTTATACATATCTCCATTCCTAAGTCTAAAACTCTATATCAACTCTATGTGATGATATAACTTCACTTAGATAGTTTAATACTTTAACACATGAATATACTAATTATAGTCCGTTCATTTCAAATTTTGATCAAATTAACATTCAAATTTGTTTTTCTGAAAGAATTTTTAATACATTCGTTCGCTAAAGCTGCGAAGTCGTGTTAAGATAGGCCTAGACCTCTATATTCATTCATGAATGGCGTACTAAAAAAGGTCACGCATGCGCAGAGCAAAGCCTTTACGCAGCTCAGAATTAAACTTTAGATTAGTCTAGATTTAGATCTGTGTCTAACTCAAGATCTACTTTATACTTTAACACATGAACATACAAAATTAAGCCTATTCATTTCAAATTTTAATCAAATATATGTAGGCATATAAGCACATACTATTAAATAAAACTGTACATAGAGAATCTAAATTTAACTACATATACAATATAAATCAGCACAGTTTATTACCCAAAATTTGTTGACCTTAATGATGACCTTGTCATATCAATATATTAATTAGTTCTATCAGCTAGTTTTTAAGTCTAATTAATAGACTTAGGACTAGATGATAACAGTATGTATTTTTTTAGCTACTAAAATAAAAAACAATACAAAAAATCCAAATCTGAGAGAAAACCCGAGATTTAAGATTGCAATCAAAACAATAACAAAGGTGGCTGACGCGTGAATTTATACAGAATTATCGAGATTTTCTAAATACGAACAAATGATTTAAAAGTCTTTAGTCATTCACATACTTTGTAATGCTACAAACGAACCACTACAGAACTCAGAACTTTCACCCTGCAACCGTTAGCTGATCATATACAATAATCAAATGTTGCATTTTAGAAAATGTACATACCTTTTCAAGTTTTGATAAATTCTGTATATGGATTTTTTTTAAAAAGCTATTCATTACCGTCATAGTTGAAAATCCGATATAAAAAAAGAATGCGCCATTTTACTTTGTCACAAAGTGCCTGTTTTACCCTATAACGTAGAGATTTGCGTCACTTGATGTTTCGTTCTAAAGCCATAAGGAATATAATAATTCCATAATTAAATGTCTAAACGTAACCATCTGAGAAGTTACACTGCAAAGACTTTCTTCCAAGCCAATGATAGTAGGCCTACAATAGTTTTACGCAAAAAATGCATTGTAAAACTATAAGACGGACGTGAGCTGTGGTTTGTCTAGACTGTAGGAGGACTTAAGAGACTTTATATTTAATCGCCATGTACAATTACATCTAGAACTAACAGAACACTTCAGATTTGTAGTCTTTATCCAATATTCCCAAAATGACTTCGGGTAAATAACCTTTCTTAAGAAATTATTTAACCGAGCGAGGCTCGGCCACCTGCTACTATATTTTTATTCTAAGAATCATCTTGATAATGCAATTTTTAAAATTAGTATCATTTTTTTACTGCTTTCCTCTTTAATCATCGGATTCGAAGACGAGCCTTACATAAACTTTTTGTTCAAATATTTTTATGCGTGAAATTTACAATCGGAAAATCCCGGATAGTTAAAATAAATGAGTCCTAAAAGTAATAAATAGATATAGTCAGCTTATTTCCGTTCATCTCATTTAACATAAGATAATCTATAATCAAGTCCCAAAATGCTCGTGGAGTTTGGGAGCGCATGAGGCGCCCTGACCGCACTTCCCCGTGGTGAAGGCTGTCCAGGCCTGAGCAAGCTATTATAGCACAGTGCAGGACAGGCCACTGTCTTTTGGCTCATATTTCTCGCGGACAAATTTTGATTCACGGTGCCCCGCTGCGGGGAAGAAGAGGAAACCGTGCCTCAGATTCTGTTTGACTGCCCCAGACTTGCTGATCTCCGTCTCGACAGGTCTGGGGAACCCAAAATTCTCGACCTGTATGGCGACATTTATGCACTACGCAAGACAGCAGGGTTTCTGTCCAGGGCTTTTGCAAGAGAGGATTTGCAAGAAGGAAAATGATATTGTTTCTGTAGCTGGAGAAATGTGTGCAAACCTTTAAATGCCTTGGTACTATCCTAGACAATAAACTAAAAATACTTGGTTACCAAAGACAAAATTTAATGTTTGCCAATCAGATTTAAACTGTGTTAATGTAAGTATCTCTATTTTTTGGTTAGTTTTCTTACTTAAGGAGATACAATAAAATGTAATGATGCTACAATTTGTTAAATAATATAAAAATATTCTTGTAAGAAAAATACAAAAACTCCATTAATTTTTTTTTCTTTGCGTTTCCTTGATATAAAGGTTAGTAATATTTGTAGTTTACTTTGAATTTTAGATACATTTCCTTAAAAAAAAGGCTACTTACGTTAAGTAAAGTTGACAAATGTTTTTTGTTCGCTTATCATTGGGAAATAGAAAAGGCTGAAACTCTTTGGGCCACTAATAGTCAATAAATGATTGTAGTTCGAAACACTCCTTTTTTTAAAATTAAAAGTAAAATGTAGAGAGGGACTAATAAATAAAGGGTGTTATGTACATATTGTAACTTAAGAATGTCGACTGTAGATTAATTCATCGTCAGGTTTGGTATCTTCAATAAGGAAAGAAATCATACTTAATCGATGTGGTGGCATAACTTGAATTAGTCTCATTGAGGACGTTCAGCCCTAAGTGAACAATAATTTTTCTTATGTATTAAAAAAGTTTATGTTAATATCCACCAAGATACCTCATTCTTCCCTCCCCCCTTTCACAACTGGTCCAAACAAGTGATAGGATCATAGCGCATTGAAAAAGCTAAAAAAAAATTTAATCGCACAGATTTACTGTGTCTAAGTAAACCATACACATACACACACATTCATACATACATACATAATACATACATCTATACGATAAAGTAGAAGGTAAGGGGTACGTATGTCTCAAAAAGAAATCAAAATCGTTTGGCCAATCTTGATGAATTTTTGCACAAATGTTCCTTGGATGCTAACTGGAGCCGTGACGTATGCATAGTAGCCCTGAAACAAATTAGACCCTCAAAATAAAAGTTGACCAACTCTATGAAAGTATTAGTATTTCATGGATCAAGGTCATGTTAACAATGTTTAGATCAAAAGGATCTAGATCTAGATCTAAATCTTAAAACTACACTTTGCACAGATAGTTTTTTTTACTTTGACACATGAAAATTACAAAATATAGTCTACTGATTTCATTATTTAATCAAATTAAGCTTCAATTTTGTCTTTCAAAAGCATTTTTACATAAATTCGTTCCTTAAATCTGCGAAGTTAGAAGTTCTGAATTACATTATTTCATTAGACAAGACTGCTATGTTACACATCTTTCTAATAAACTCTATTCCTAGGTCTAATTCAACTCTAAGATGATAGAATTTCTATTAGTAAAGAAAGTTTTATACTAACACATGAACATAATAAATATTGTCCATTCATTTCATTTTTTAATAAAATTTACTTCCGAATTTGTTTTTCAAAGCACTTTTACATACATTCGTTTGCTATAGCTGCGAAGCCCGTATTGACTTACCTTTTAATAGTTTCATTCATGTGTCGCGTAAGCCTTACATGCGCAGTGAAAGCACACCGAAATTGGACAGGCAAATGAGGCTCTTTATGGTTGATAGTTAACACATTAATAAGCTTAGTGAACCTTAAATTCAATCTTAAACTGATAGATCTAGAATGTTTAGAGAAATTATATGTATTTTATTTAATTTAAACAAATGAATCTAAGTTTAATGTAGGTCAAAAAATATATTAGACTCAAGATCTCAATATATATGTTAGCAAATCTTTTTGTAACAAAAATGGATTTAGGTCGATTAGCAATTTTAATAGCACTTTTCATACTATTTTTACATACACGCATTCGCTTTACTTATAACATTATTATTTTATTTCATTGTTTCTTATTATTATAATAGCTTTTATATAGCGCTACTTTCATGCGTATAGAATGCTCAGAGCGCTTTTGATCCATTCACATTTGTTTCCGTGCTGCCTTTAGGTGCTCAGTGAACACAGCTCAACACGAGTCAGGTGTCGAGCCTCGAGCCCCCTTCATAGGTAGCCAAGTCAAGCCAAGTTCAAGCGTACTTAGTCACTCGACCACGCTTCCCACAAAATATTATAATGCACTAATTCAGTGACATGCATATTGAGACCCGCGGGCCGCGGATAATATAGGGCTAGTTTAGATATATATATATATACATATATAAAAATGCATACATACAAACATACATACACAAATACATGCATACATACATGCAAACATACATACATATATACATGTTACTCTAGACCAGAAAAATGGTTATTTTCTTTTCTATGCGGATGGTCTAGAGATTAAGTTCGCATTGTACGTTATCGCTAGGCGGTGATGCCGTTTCCGGGGTCACTGGTTCGAGCCACAGTCGGTGCAGTACCTTATTTTCGTAGCAGTTGATTTAATTCACTAATTTCTCTTTTAAAAACATGGTTTCTGGTGCTGTATTCATTTATGTCTAATTTTGTCACATTTGTTTCAGCACCTAGCTTCCCCCTTATATCTAAAGTGCGAAAGGTCATCTATTTTACATAGTCCTGCCAGTTTTTCTTTGGACACCCTCTTTGTTCACACCTTTAAAGTAAATTTTTTTCCTTTCCTGTTTTCTGATACCCAGCATTAATTCTCATAGGCTTGGATTTTAATTTCAGCCTCAGCTTTCAGTATCCAAGTATATATAGAAGTACAGAGGGTAATTTCAAAGAATACATGACCATTTTTTTTCATTTTTAACACATTTATGCGAATTTTTTGTCATTTTTTTTTTACATTTGTATTGCAAATTTAATTACGTTCGGTCTTACTAACTACTACATATATACTAAAAAATGATATTTTTTAAAGAAAAAAAATCTACTTAGTATGCATATACGTTGAATGTAATTTAAAACAACAATTAATAAGTAGTTTTTCATATTATCGCGTGAACTAGAAAGTCATACCATACCCATACAACACTTAACTAAAGGACAAATTATTTTTTAAGTTGTTTTTTTTTGTCTTGAGTATTTGAATAAGAGATTGACACTTTAGAAAACGATTAGATTAAATAGATCTTCAATAAAAAACATCAATTAAGCCAGGATTACATCTCACTTCACATTTACTTTCATCTATCCTTTGGTCTGCTGGACCTCTGGGGCTGTCAACCTTCTATTTTCATTCTTCTCTGTCATTGTCTTTGATAGAATTATATTCTGATGTTCTTTCTGAAAATATTGAAGCCTGCCTGCGTGGTTCATGCTGTTACATGTCACTGTTACATAAGATCTGAACGAAGTGGTGGTTTCCTTTTCATTAGCACTAAAACAGAAAGATTTAAACCCCCCAACAGATAATTTTGACGATAAAACTTCCCTTTTCAATATAAAATTTATAGTGAACTACAGTTACCTAATTCCAAGAGCGTATTCAAGAGAGGTTACACATTTCTACCATTGGCGGGGCTCCATTAATAAAATGCAGTGAATAGTCATCAGCCGAAATTGGAAAACACTAAATGTGGCTCAACAAAGATGGCTAAGACAGATTTAAGGACTCAGTTATAAAGGTCGGGTCTAAATCAAGGAAATCCTATGCCGAACTGGGAGTGGACCCCTTTGTAAGATTGTGACAGAGCGTCGCATGAGGGACATGTTCTCCAACAAAATGAATTACGCATAATAAGAGTTGCAATGACATCGTAGTACAACTTGGCGCAACACATTCATGGAGGTCCTCACAGCAGTTGGGAAGAGGCTTCAGATATTACTATTGGCAGATTTTTGTGGAAACAGCTTGACACAAAAGAGCCGAACGCGCAGGAGGGTCTAAATCAGTAGAAATAGCACATTGAGTTTTTGAAATAAAACTCTTTAATAGCAGGAAAATGCACTGTAGATAACTCAGAAAATGCATTTTGTCGGCTTTCAATACCGTTTGATTGTCGTATGAGCTGAGCCGAAGGCTCTTCGAGCTCAAAGTTTGAAAAAAAAAAACCTGTTTGGTCGTCAAGCCAGAACAGTTAAAAAAAAAAAAACATGTGAGAACACAGTTCTGTTTGAGAGCGACCCGAGTCAATGCCTATGTAAAGCATTGCTGTTTCCAATGCCTTTGGCCCCCGACTCATGGCCGAAGGCCGAGGACACCGGGAGCCTCCGTTATTTTCCTTCGTTATACCAAGCTAACCGTGGAAGACTCGCCATTTATGTAACGGTCCTTTGAGGAAAGGACGCATGGATGTGTGACAGGTTTGTGGGGACTTTTTTACAACCCCGCCCGTGCAAGGGGCGGACTCTCGTCTACCCGTGGGCACCCCCACGGGAGTTATGTTTCGCCATTCATTTAGCCTAGCTACCCCCTCAAGTAGCCGTTTCCACCCAGGTGCCACGATGAGGCAGATCAGCGTACCTGGGGCTTTCAATACCAGAAATAGATAACGCTATTTGGAATTCCCGATTATTATTTTTTTATTAAAACAAATTATATCGGATTTTCAACTATGACGGTAATAAATAGCTTTTTTAAAAAAAAAATCCTTATACAGAATTTATCAAAACTGGAAAAGGTATGTACATTTTCTAAAATGTAAAAAAATGTTTTGTTTTACATAATTCGGATGTTCCTTCAGAGTTGAAGATAGTTTACTTCCTAGTCCAAACCTCCCGCAGGACGACGGGGGATGAGAGCGGGCAGGGTTTGAACCCTCGACCGTCGATAAATCCGAACGACAGTCCAGCGCGCAAACCGCACGACCAGGCAGCCATAATTTGATTATTGTATGTGCTCAGCTAACGGTTGCTGGGTGAAAGTTCTGAGTTCTGTAGTGGTTCGTTTGTAGCATTACAAAGTATGTGAATGACTAAAGACTTTTAAATCATTCGTTCGCAGACCGTTTGTATTTAGAAAATCTCAGTAATTCTGAATAAATTCACGCGTCAGCCATCTTTGTTATTGTTTTGCTTGCAATCTTAAATCTCGGGTTTTCTCTCAGATTTGGATTTTTGCATTGTTTTTTTTATTTTCGTAGCTAAAAAAATACATACTGTTATCATCTAGTCCTAAGTCTATTAATTAGACTTAAAATCTAGCTGATAGAACTAATTAATATATTCTTATCTTATCTTATATAATACAGACGTTACTTCAAAAAAGAAGATGATTACGTCCTACGCGTCATGCAATTAGTCATGCATATTAACCAATGACTTAAACTCTGCCAAGTCACCGGTTTTTCTGGCTAGCTCAGGCAACCCATTCCATGCTTTAATAGCACTAGGGAAGAAGGAGTATTTGTACAAATTTCTCCTAGCATAGGGGACGAGGAATGTGCCTTTATTTTTGTGTCTTTCAGAGTATTTTATAAGGTTTTGTTTTTGTATTTGAAGATTATGGTTCAGTGTTTTATGTATAATTGCTACTTTACTTTTGAGTCTTCTGTCCTGAAGGCTTTCTAAATTTAGTGATTTTACTAATGGTGTAACTCTAGTCAAATGTGAATATTCGTTTGTTATGAATCTCACTGCTCTATTTTGTGTTTGTTCCAGTTTCTTAATGTTTTCTTGAGTTGAGGGGTCCCAAACGGTGGATGCATATTCTATTATTGGCCTAACCAAGGTTAAATAACATTTTAGTTTTATGTTCTTATTTGATTTACAGAAATTTCTTTTAATAAATCCTAATGCTTTGTTTGATTTTTTAATAGTTTCATCAATATTTGGATTCCATGACAGTTTTTCATTTATTATAACACCTAGGTATTTTGCGTTTTTAGTCTGTGTTACTGGTTTGCCATGAATAAGATAAGTAGAATTAATTTGTTTTAGTTTTTTTGTTACTCTTAACAACTGACATTTTTCTGGGTGGAAAGACATGCTCAATTTGATTCCCATTTCTGTAATTCATCTAATTCGCTTTGTAAAATATCTGTGTCTTGTGTTGTTTTTATTGTTCTATATATTATGCAATCATCTGCAAATAATCTGACTTTTGTTCCTGAACTAATGCAATTTGGTAAATCATTTATGTAAATTAAAAATAGTAGTTTACCCAAGACTGTTCCTTGAGGTACACCTGAGTTTACTGTCATTAAGGTCAACAAATTTTGGTAATAAACTGTGCTGATTTATATTGTATACGTAGTTAAATTTAAATTCTCTATGTACAGTTTTATTTAATAGTATGTGCTTGTATGCCTACATATATTTGATTAAAATTTGAAATGAATAGGATTAATTTTGTATGTTCATGTGTTAAAGTATAAAGTAGATCTTGAGTTAGACATAGATCTAAATCTAGACTAATCTAAAGTTTAAATCTGAGCTGCGTGAAGGCTTTGCTCTGCGCATGCGTGACCTTTTTTAGTACGCGATTCATGAATGAATATAGAGGTCTATGCCTATCCTAACACGACTTCGCAGCTTTAGCGAACGAATGTATTAAAAATTCTTTCAGAAAAACAAATTTGAATGTTAATTTGATCAAAAAATGAAATGAATGGACTATAATTAGTATATTCATGTGTTAAAGTATAACACTATCTAAGTGAAGTTATATCATCACATAGAGTTGATATAGAGTTTTAGACTTAGGAATGGGGATATGTATAACATTACGTAATATCTAATAAAAGAATGTTCGTCAGAAAATCTGAAATCGCAGATATAAGGAACGAATTTATGTAAAAAAATGCTTTTTAAACACCCATTTGAAGGTTAATTTTATTAAATAATGAAATCAAGGGATGAATTTTGTATTTTCATGTTTCAAAACTATCTGGCAAAGTTCTTAAAATTAGATCTAGATCTAAATCCTTTTGATCCTTTCTCATGTCAACATAGTAAATATAACCTAGATTCATAAAATAGCATACTTTCATAAAGCCTAACAACTTTATTTAGGGTCTTAAATTTGCTTTAAGGCTACAATACATACACTACGGTCTAAGTAAGTACCCAAGAAACATTCCTGACAAGTTTTATAAAGATTGGTCAAGCAGTTTTTATTTCTATTCCTAACATACATACATACATACATACATACATACATACATACATACATACATACATACATACATACATACATACATACATACATACATACATACATACATACATACATACATACATACATACATACATACATACATACATACATACATACATACATACATACATACATACATACATACATACATACATACATACATACATACATACATACATACATACATACATACATACATACATACATACATACATACATACATACATACATACATACATACATACATACATACATACATACAATACATACATACATACATACATACATACATACATACATACATACATACATACATACATACATACATACATACATACATACATACATACATACATACATACATACATACATACATACATACATACATACATACATACATACATACATACATACATACATACATACATACATACATACATACATACATACATACATACATACATACATACATACATACATACATACATACATACATACATACATACATACATACATACATACATACATACATACATACATACATACATACATACATACATACATACATACATACATACATACATACATACATACATACATACATACATACATACATACATACATACATACATACATACATACATACATACATACATACATACATACATACATACATACATACATACATACATACATACATACATACATACATACATACATACATACATACATACAT